>CAUYRT010028380.1:0-10737 GCA_963574885.1 Lepilemur ruficaudatus
GTCCCAGCTACTCGGGAGGCTGAGGCAGAAGGATCGCTTCAGCCCAGGAGTTTGAGGTTGCTGTGAGCTAGGCTGATGCCACGGCACTCTACAGCCCGGGCAACAGAAGTGAGACTCTGTCTCAAAAAAAAAAAAAAAAAAAGATAGAAGGTTGTGTGTAAACACATAAGATATATAAACTTACATCTTAGAAAAGTTTGATCATAAATTCAGCAAATTATCTCTTCACAGTGATAAAATTACTATTTTAAATAAAAAAATTTATTACACAGTGATAAATTAGCCATACCTTCATTTTTCAATACCCTTTTCATTATATTGCTTCCTTTGCCTCTGGGCCTTCTGAACAGAAAAATCAAATATTTATAGCACTATGTCTAAAACATGGACTCAAAAACCACACATTTAGTTTCCACAAAAATATATTTAATAAGCTTGTTATATAAAATCGAACACTTAACATTTTCAACATTTCATCAATAATTCAAACTTATCAGTAATTCAAACTCACTGATATCTGAGAGTGCTTTGTATTTTAGAAGACTACCTAAACTAAAAATGCATTTACATATTTACAACACATGTAAATAGAACCAAAGAACTACTTCAACTAATGTTGAAATTCACAGAATTCTAGAGATTTATAGCCTAGAAGTATCATAAATTTGTCTACAATCAAATATACTGTGCTAATTATGAAAAATGTCTTAAGTACTATTAAACCAAAAAGGAAAAAAATTGGGAGAGAAATAAATGGTTTTAAAGTTCTTTGACAAATGCTTAGAATAGAAGATAAAGTAATACAAAATCAATTTAATGATCAAAATTTCTTATTGAATCCCTGATTGTCATTTTTGGCAGCTTAACCCAGTCTGTCAGTACGCAATGTGCTATGCTGTCAGGAACCCTCCCGTGTCATCAGTACTGCTCTTAAGTGCAGTAAGAGCCCTGGCTGAAAATAAGAAAGTAATACTAGCAACTTCAAGTGCTGTATACACCTTCCCCATACAGGCTATGGTCTTATGCTTATATGTATTCTTGAAAGATTTAAAGGCTCTTCATTTTTCTCAATATGCTTCATCTTTCTCAAAATACTTTCTCAACATGCTTTAAAAGGGTTCCTTACATGGGGGAGGACAACAACATACATTATATATAGAAATTTATCACAATAAAGTTTCCATCTCCTATTTCATATTTTGAACTACATTATGGTAATACTTAAACTATCTCATTTCAGACAATAGTCCACATTAAAGCAGTAAACACCTTTTTAAAAAATACTGCATAGATTGGTTTTTTTAAAAAAAAAAAAGAAAAGTACTGCTGCTGTAAGTTGACAAGTGATCATTTCCTGTTTAATATCTCATCTTAATGACATTTCTTGCTGCATTTTCTCCATCAGGAATATTCAAAGCAGTTTCCTAATACACAGCAGTTGAAAGTGTTTGCCATGTTGGCTCTTAAAATGATAAACTTGTTTTTTAGTTCAATAAAAGAAAATCTGCAATAACAAAATACATGTAAAATTAGAATTTTATAATTTCCAAAAAGTAAGCTGTCTTTATGAACCAAAGTACTTGTTTGCAGTGTTTTATCTGTGAAAATATTTTAAAGCTTTTATAAAACTTAAATTTTTAAAAAATTAACTTAAAAATTCTTGCCATGTTGTTGGGCATACCACTGCTGTCTCTGCTTACGGTTTTCCAACTCTGAGAGAAGAGCCTGTCTGTATGCTTCATACATTTTAACAATCTGTTCCAGTTCTTTCATGAAGAGCAACTTTAGCATTCCCTGGTATGTGTCCAGGTCAGCCAGCTGGAAGAGTTCCCACTTCAGAATGTGGTCATATCTGTTTGAAAACACAGTCATACATATGTTCACAACACATACATAAACATGTATATATAGCAATAAACTAGTCTATTTTTAAAAATATCAACTTTATTATAACTAAACAAACCATAAGTTTTAATTAAAAATAACTGAGTTATTAACTGCTGTTTAAATACACTATTTTTTTAGGAGCAAGGAGAAAACTGCTAATATTACTTCATTTCTTATTTAAGTTAAAGAATACCCATTTCTTTTAACACATTAACTGCCACACACACAAAAAAGAAACTTTTCCTTTGGGCCACAGTGTTTTATTATGAAAACAGAATAAAAACTTGAGTGTAATTTAAAGATAAACATAAATAGAAAAACAAAATTTATTGACTTCTATTCATTTAATCCATGTTTTTAGAATTAAATTGTCAATATTAATTGTAACAGTAAGAGCATCAACAAGATTTTATATATGCCTCACACAGCCCGGGAGTCAAAACTAGAGTGAGTTAAATACAACTCTCATGGCAGTTAATGTGTTAATTATTTGAATTATTCTAATACTAACACTAGACAACTATGAACACAGATTTCAAACTATAGTGGTTCTATAATTTCTGAAGAAAACATTCTATGCTATTTGTAAGTTCATCCAAAGTTAACTGTCAGGAACTTAACAATACTTTAGATGGCATTGTGCTTGCAAATGATAATGCAAGCACATTAAAACTGGCAAAGTCATTTGTGTCGTCAGTGTTGACAGATCTCTTTGAGGAATGTTGTTCACTACAGTAAACAAGGATCCAAACAGAAGGAGGAGGAACCATCATTCATGGGCTAAGTATTCCTAAGGCTGGGTACATAACAGTATTTTTAAAAAACAGAAAAACTCAAGAAGGAAAGAATAAACTGTTTTCAAAATGCACAAATAAGTAGACCATAGAATACTCCACGGTGTGGCAAAGGACTCATGTAAGATTACATTTACATATATCTTGGAAGGCCTTTAGTAGTAGATAACTACTTACAAAAGGTGGCCACTGTACCAAGTACTTTAAAATGCCTTATCTCCTTTAAGCCTCACCAAACAGAGTAAGGTAGATAAGATTATTATTCCCCATGTTTCAATAGAGGAAAAACACTTAGATCTAAGTTCAATAACTTGCCCAAGGTCATTCAGTAAATAGGTGATGGAGCCAGAAATCACACTCAGTTTCCCACCTGAGCTATCTTAACCACTATATGTCTACCCTCATATTAACCATAATCATTTACTGAAGTCTCTCAATGTGCAAGGCACTGTAGCAAATATTTTAGATACATTTCCTTATTGAACTTTTAATAACATTAAGAGTAGGTACTATTACTATTTCCAATTTAAAGAAGGCAAAACTATGTTAAACAGCCTGCCCAAGGTTATAGTTAAAAAGTATCAGAGGACTCAAATCATCTCATCACAGAACTCGGTCACTATGCTATACTACTTCCTTGTGTCCTGCTTTGTTCCACCCATGTATCTAGGACCTACTTGAGTCCTTATTTTTATCACAAGTACTGTATCACTTATTTACAAGTTAATCTTCCCCTATGAGAACATAAGCTTCTTATATCCCTAATATGCAGAGGTATGCACACAAAGAAGTGAAGATTCAATAAATATTTTCAGAAGTAATATTTCTAATCCATAATTTTCAACCTTTATAAGCCGCGATAACTTTTTCAAATGAAATATTACTTAGAAGCCCAGTATTATTAAGAGAAAAACATGGAGCTACTTGGATCAAGCAGCCAGAGACTCCATGTAGTCCTGCACTCACCCCTCAAAAAAAAATTGTACTGTAAATTCACTTACTTCACAGGGGCTCGAGCATAAACCTGAAGCCAGTCAGGAATTTCTGCAGTATGATATGGATTTGCAGGTACTAGAAGGGACTGATTTCTTTCAGTTTGCTGTGGCTGGTACGTGACAGGAGGTGGTTGATCATACCGAGGGACACTAAGAAGAAAGAAGTGACATTTATTAGGATAAAGGCCCTAAATCTAAACAAGAAATTATAAAGAATAATATTCAAGCATCTTTCAATGTGCCTCCTGCCCAAGCTGACTTCTTTCTACCACCTAAAGGATAATTTCCTATGATAAAGGCCTGGCTTTCTGAATCATACTATAGGGAAGTAAAATCTACCTTCTCTTGGAAATTGGTAAGCTGCTAGTGACAGATACAAATCTAAGCTAAACTTTTACACATTTTTAGGAGATTTCTTCTGGCTAGTATTTATTCAAAAGAAGCATATATAAAATTTTATTTGTTGATGTTCTTATTGTTACAATGAATGTTGACAATTTAATTTAAAGACAAGGATAGCTTCAAAAGGGGGCCATAAAAAAGTTGGAACTAAGTTGTAACCTTTACACAGAAGCTTAAAACTACAATCATAAATTTCTATAATAACTAGTAATTAGCTATAAATTCATACTGGAAAGATTGATAGTTTCTCCCAAAATGAGAATGGATGTTTTCTTCCTCCTGTAAGCTGAAAAGGGGGGTTGGGATATGTAGTATAGCAGGGTTGAGCATGGAGCTTTAAATATCCACATTAAATGTAGATAACTTTTCTCATTTTACCACCTTAAGAGAACATATAGGAGTTAGAGTTGATTAAAACCTATTTTAAATCATAGAGACTTAAAAAAAAAAAAGAAAAGAAAAAAGACCATACATTAATCAGTGCTAACAGCCTGTGTATGCTGTGGGGACAGAGACAAGAGCAAACTAGAGAGACGGGTACCAAGCGCTAAGGAAAGCATTGAACTACCTGAAAGTTAAAGACTGAATTCTGGGAGGCAAAAAAATTTCAGACTGAAAGGGGTCTGCCTTCAAAGACAGAGATTCATGTGTACATCAGAAAAGGTCACTGTCTACTATATTAGAATTAAAATAAGGGTTAGGATACACTGTGGCTATCAATTTAGAGATCAACATGCAAATGGCACTGAATTTTATCTTCTTCTTTCCTAAGTAAGTTCAAAGGGAAATATTCTTTGACAGCACAACTGCAGGATGAAGGCAGAAGTTAGAGGCTTTGAAGTTAGATTTGCCTGGGTTTTCACCTCAGTTTGAACATTTACAAATTGTACAAATGTAGGCAAAACTGCTTCACTTCTCTAAGCCTCAGCCTCCTTAGTTGTAAAAGTGGAACAATAAATTCATACCACAAATAGTTGTTCTCAGGCTTAAATGAGCTAATGTAAGCCAAGAGTTCTGTATAAGGACTGCCATAACATAGACAATCAAAAAGCTATTAGTACTCCCTACATGAGTGAGTATAAGGATAGTGTATATTCTCACATTGTTTATTCTCTCCTGTTTAACTTGTTTATTCTCTCCTGTTTAACTCAGAGTTGCTGAGAGAAGCAAATCAATTAATTATGAAAGTGCTTTATAAACTATAAAAATTCTGTAATAATATAAGATTAATGATGAGGAACAGAAAAGTAAACTCTCAAAACTGGCTATCTGGACCACAAAGATCTCTGCTACCTGATGACAACAAACTGTAACCACAGGTTAGATTATTTTGAAGGAGGACAACCTCAGTAGTTCAATAAACATTGACTGGGTGCCACTAAATGGAATCCCTGGAAAAAACTGATTTTCAAAGTTGACTCAATAAATCCAAATATGAAAAATAATTAGAACAACACAATAATGATAAAGCTTAGTTTTCTAGGTGACAATACTAAAATGTATTTTCACAATTTTAATGCTCTTAAAAAAAATACAATGTCCACTATAACCAAAAATTTGTATTATACCAGATGATACTAAGAAACATCTATCAACATGTTGATGATATTTTACCCATTTTTAATCTTATGGCTCAGTTCTTGAAGCTCAAATGTGGTTAATTTGAAATATTTGCAACTTCATTATTAAGCTAATACTAGCTTATATGTACTTCGAAATCCAGTGTGTATTTACACTTACAGCACATCTCAATTTAGATTAAACACATTTCAAGTCCTCAATAACCACATGTGAAACTGACTACAGTATTAGCATAAGACTAAAAGTCTGGTAACAAACGAGATCTAGTGATAAACTCAGTATCAATCAAAATAGATCAAAGAAGTTCTGACTAATGGTTCTGGGATGTTTTGTCCAGTCCTAACTTTGCTTTCTTATCTGGTAACAATAAAAAATATATATATGTAAAATTATGTCTGAAATGGAATAAAAACAGCAAAATGTTATAATTCAAAAGTATATTTTGACTTAATAGGAGGTAGTCTATATTTATTGTAATTTAAATACAATGACTTATATTTAAATACAATATTTATTTCAATTTCTGAATATCTACAACAAAAACATTCTGGCATATTAAAGCAAATCTGATAAGAACACCGATCCTGTTTCTGAGGTTGTTTAAAAAGAAAAGTGTTCTTTTAAGTATTTTTTAAAATGATTAAAGACATTAATTACTAAATGTAACTCCAGAGAAAAATGTCATAAATTTTGAAAAATAAGGTTTTGAAATCTCAAGCTTTAGGATGCCTTTCTCGTAGATGAAAATATGAGTCCAAAATCTAACATTAGGCACTCTCAAAATAAAAAGTTGAGAATAAAGTCAATTACCTAGGAGCACAGGGATGCCTGTACTGAGCCTTCTTATTTGTGTGATCTACATAATAGGTTCCAAATTCTGATGACTCAACTCTCTCCCATCCAGGAGGAAGTCCTTCTCGCTCAAGAGGATGGCTCCAATGAGTTGTATTTGTGTTATGATCTATATAATATTTTCTCCCTCTCATTGTCCAGTCCACAGACCAGCCAGGAGGAAGGGGTAAATCTTCAGAACCATGGTTAGTTAAATTTCCTAAAGATGTAGCAGCAACTCTCCCAATACCTGTAAGGAGGAAAAAGAGAAGAAACAGAACAATTATTCTATGCTAAAAAATATGCCAACTTAGTAACAGTTACAAAATTAACTCTCCCTGATTGTACTCTTCTGTTAAAATTCATAACTACATCATTATAAAGTTTTTCATAAAACTAGCCAGTATTACTATTAATTACAAAAAAGGGAGGAACCAGATTTTGAAATTAATAGGGTTTTTTTGTTTTGTTTTTTTTTAGATGAAATGTTAAATCTTGAATGAGGTGACATTTTCTTTTTCTTGCATTTTCTATGGTAGTATACTAGCTTTGCTAGTACAGATTGATTATTTCCTATCCAAAATGCTTGGGACAATGAAATGATTTAACATTTCATCTCAAAATTTTTGAGAGCCGACATGACACCACAAATGGAAAATTCTACACTTGGCCTTCATAGGAGGAATCGTAGTCAAAACAGTCAAAACTTTATTTTATGCAAAAAATTATTTAAAATATTGCATAAAATTACCTTCAGGCTATGTGTAGAAGGTGTATATGCAACATAAACAAATTTCATGTTTAGATTTGGGTCCCATCCGCAAGGTATATCATTATGTAAATGCAAATATTCCAAAATCTGAAATCCAAAATATTTTTTGGTCCCAAGCATTTTGGATAAGGGATAATCAAAAGTACACTACCATAGAAAATGCAAGAAAAAGAAAATATACCTCATTCAAGATTTAACATTTCATCCCCCAAAAAAGCAAAAATGAACTTGTAAAACCATCCCAGTTTGTAATTTCTTAAAAATAATCTGGCTGTGTCCTAGAATTACTAAGTAAGGTAGTATGGTATAAGGTCAACATACAAAAATTACTTAAACATCTATATCACTAACAACAACTGGAAACAAAAGTTAATGAAATAATACCATTTATAATAGCTCAAAAAATCAAATATTTACACATAAATTGAATAAAATATGTGCAGGATTGGTACACTGTAAACTACAAAAACACTAATGAAAGAAACGAAAAGTCCTACCATGTAATGGATTAAAAGACTCAACATAGTTAAGACATCAGTTCTCCTGAAATGATCTTTATGTTTAAGGTCCAGTAGTCCTCCCTTATCCACTCCCAGTGGATGCTTGAAACTGCAGATTGTACCTAACCCTATATATAATGTTTTTTCTTATACATATATCAAAATTTAATTTGTAAATAAGGCCCAGTAAGAGATTAACAACTAATAATAAAATAGAACAATCGCAACAACATACTGTAATAAAAGTTACATTAATGTGATCTCTCTCTCAAAATATCTTACTGTACCGTACTTGCCTATTTTCAGACTATAGTTGACCAAGGGTAACCAAAACTGTGGAAAGCAAAGCTGTGGATAAGGGTAATATCAATCAAAATTCCAGCAGGAGTTTTTGTAGATGCAGACAGATATTAGGCAAGCACTTTTTCAAAAAAAACTCATTGTTTCTTTAGCAATTTAATACAATTAAGAAAATGGAATAACCAGTAACAAGTGTTTGTATTTCTATACAAATACATACAATGATTAATTATTAAATGATATTTCTATCTGGAAAGTTAAATTTTTTTCACTGAGTTTCAACTATTTTGATCAAATTTAAATTAGTGGTTATTTTTTATTTAAAATTTTTTAAAATTATTATGGGTACATAATGCAATAGTTGTATGTATTTATAGGGTACACGTGATATTTTGATACAGGAATACAATGTGAATTAATCAAATCAGAATAACCATCACCTCAGGCTATTTATCATTTCTTTGTGTTAGGAACTTTCCAATTCTACTCTTTTAGTTATTTTAAGGAATACTCTAACTTATTATTGATTATAGTCACTTTGTTGTGCTATCAAATATTGTTCATTCTATTTAACTATAGGTTTGTACCCATTAACCATCCCAACTTTATTCCCCCTCCCCACTACCCTTCCCAGCCACTGGTAACCATCATTCTACTGTCTCCCTAAGGTTGTTTTTAATATTTAGCTCCCATATGAGTGAGAACATGCAAGATTGTCTTTCTGTGCTCAGCTTATTTCACTTAACATAATGTTCTCCAGTTCGATCCATGTTGTTACGAATGGCAGGGTTTCATTCTTTTTTATGGCTATATAATATTCTGTTGTGTGTATATACCACAATTTCTTTATTCATCTGTTGATGGACACTTAGGTTGATTCCAAATCTTGGCTATTGTGAATAGTACTGCAATAAACGTGGGAGTGCAGATATCTTTTCAATATACTGAATCCCCTTCTTCTGGATATATACCTAGCAGTGAGACTGCTGGGTCATATGGTAGTTCGAGTTTTAGTCTGTTGAGGAACCTCCATACTGTTCTCCATAGTGGTTCACTAATTTACATTCCCGCCAGTAGTGTACAAGGGTACCCTTTTTCCACATCCTTGCCTGTATTCATTATTGCCTTTTTGATAAAAGCCATTTAACTGGGGTGAGATGATATCTCATTGTAGTTTTGATTTGCATTTCTCTGATGACTAATGACACTGAGTATTTTTTCATATACCTGTTGGCAATTTCATTTGTATGTCTTCTTTTTTTTTCCTTTTTTGAGACAGAGTCTCACTCTGTTGCCCGGGCTAGAGTGCTGTGGCGTCAGCCTAGCTCACAGCAACCTCAAACTCCTGGGGCTGAAGCGATCCTCCTGCCTCAGCCTCCCAAGTAGCTAGGACTACATGAATGTGCCACCAAACCCGGCTAATTATTTCTATATATCTTTAGTTGTCCAGTTAATTTCTTTCTATTTTTAGTAGAGACAGGGTCTCGCTCTTGCTCAGGCAGGTCTCGAACTCCTGAGCTCAAACAATCTACCTGCCTCAGCCTCCCAGGGTACTAGGATTACAGGCGTGAACCACCGCCCCCAGTCTGTATGTCTTCTTTTGAGAAATGTCTATTCAGATACTTCTCTCATTTTTCAATGGGATTATTTAATTTTTTCCTATTGGATATTTAGAGCTCCTTATATATTCTAGTTATTATTATAATTCTTTGTCAAATGGGTAGTTTGCAAATATTTTCTCCCATTCTGTGGGTTGTCTCTTCATTTTGTTGATTGTTTCCTTTGCTGTGCAGAAGCTTTTTAGCTTGATGTGATCACATTTGTCCAACTTTGCATTGGTTGCCTGTGCTTTGGAGGTATTACCCAAGAAATCCTTGCCCAGACCAATGTCCTGAAGCATTTCCCCAATGTTTTCTTTTAGTAGTTTCATAGTTTCAGGTCTTAGAATTAAGTCTTTAATCTATTTTGATTTGATTTTTGTATCTGGCGAGAGATAAGGGTCTAGTTTCATTTTTCTGCATGTGGATATCCAGTTTTTCCAGCACCATTTATTGAAGAGACTGTCCTTTCCCCACTATATGTACTTGGCACTTTTGTCAAAGATTAAGTTCACTATGGATATGTGGATTAGACAAGCAGACTTTAAAATGTATTACTGAAAGGCAAAGGAATTAGAATAGCCAAAACAATTTTTTTTAATATGACTCACACTACCTGATTTTAAGAGTTACTATAAAGCTACAGTAATCAAGACAGTGTGGTATTGTCAAAAGAACATACAAGGTCAATGGAATAAAACAGAAAATCCAGAAACACTCCCACACATACATGGCCAATTGATTTTTCACAAAGGTGAAAAAGCAATTCAGTGGACAAAGAATAGTTTTCTCAACAAAGGTATTGGAACAATTGTACATCCATATGCAAAAAAAACCTAATCACAACCTACATCTCCCACTTTATACACAAATTAACTCAAAATGGAATATATATGTAAATTTAAAATGTAAAACTAGAGAGAATTAAAGATGGCGGACGAGTAAAGCCACCAGCCAGAGTGTCTCCGCAAAAAAGACAGATTTTAGAAGAAAGCGGGAGAATTAAGCAAGCAGACAGACAAGTATACATCGGACGAGGGTCAGAAGGAGGGATATCTGAGACCATGAGAGACTCCA
>CAUYRT010028381.1:0-21756 GCA_963574885.1 Lepilemur ruficaudatus
GGGTTCAAGTATTTTTGGTTACATGGATGGCTTTTATAATGCTTGAGTCATGGTTATAAGTGTGCCTGTCACCCAGACAGCATTGGTTGGACCCATTAGGTAAGCTTTTGCCTGTCCTTCTCTCTGCCCTTCCCCATGGTGGATTTCTATTGAGTTTTACTTTCCTCTATGCAAATGTGTACTCATCAGTTAATTCCAGTTTAATAGTGAGTATACGTGGTGTTTGTTTTTCAATTGTTTGGATACTTAGGATAATGGTCTCCAGTTCCATCCAAATTATTACAAAAGGCTAATGTCCATAATGGGATTGCTGGATCAAATGTAGATTGAGTATTAGTTCTTTGATGAATCGTCATACTTTTTTCCATAGAGGCTATACTAATTTGCAGTCCCACCAATCGTGCATAAGCGTTCCTTTCTATCTGCATCCACACCAGCATCTGTTGTTTTTGGACTTTTTAATAAAAGCCATTCTAACTGGGGTAAGGTGATATATTATTGTAGTTGTCATTTGCATTTCCCTGTTCATTAATGACATTGAGCATTTCTTCATATGTTTATTGGCCATTTGTTGATCTTCTTTTGAGAAGCTTCTGTTTATGTATTTTGCCCACTTTTAACAGGGCTGTTTGATTTTTTTCTTGCTAATTTGGTTGAATTATTTGTAAATTCTGGTCATTAGTCCTTTATCAGATGTATAGCTTGTGACTATTTTCTCCCACTCTGCAGATTGTCTACTTGCTCTGTCTATTGTGTCCTTGGCTGTGCAGAAGCTTTTTCATTTGATCAAGTCCCATTTATTTATTTTTGTTGTGCTATGATTGCCTTTTGGGTCTTCATAAATTCTTTGCGTAGGCTGATATCTAGAAGAATTTTTCCAACATTTTCTACTAGACTTCTTATGGTTTCATACCTTACATTTAAGTCCTTTATCCATCTTGAATTAATTTTTGTAAGTAGTGAGAAATATGGGCCCTGTTTCATTCTTATGTATGTGGCTATACAATGTTACTAGCACTATTTATTGAATAGGGATTCTTTTCCCATATTGTTGTCTGCTTTGTGAAAGATTAGTTAGCTGTATGTGGATGGTTTTATCTGTGTTCTGTGTTCTGTTCCATTGGTATATGTCTCTATTTTTATGCAAAATACCATGCTGTTTTTGGTCACTAAAGCCTTGTAGTATAGTTTGAAGTCTGATAGTGTAATGCCTCCTGGTTTGTTCCTTTTGCTTAAGATTGTTTTGGCTATTTGGGCTCTTTTCTGGTTCCACACAAAGCGTAGAGTTATTTTTTCTAGATTTGTGAAATATGCCATTAGTATTTGATGGGGATTGCATTGAATCATGTTTGGTAGTATGGACATTTTAACAAAGTTGATTCTGCTGATCCATGATCATGGTATGTATTTCCACTTGTTTGTATCATCTGCAATTTCTTTACACAGTGTTTCATAGTTCTCTTTGTATAGATCTTTCACCTCCTTGGTTAAGTATATTCCTACATATTTTATTTTCTTTGTAGCAGTTGTGAATATTATTGAGTGTTTGATTTGATTCTCAGCTTAACTGTTATCAGTGTATAGGAATGCCGGTGACTTGTTACACTGATTTTGTAATCTGAAACTTTGCTGAATTTATTTGGTGAAATCTTTGAAGTTTTCTAGGTATAAGATCATATCATCAGCAAAAAGTGATTATTTGACCTCCTCTTTCCCCATTTGGATACCCTTAATTTATTTCTCTTGTCTGATTGCTCTCACTAGGACATCTAGCACTATGTCGAATAGAAATGTTGACAGTGGGCTTCCTTGTGTTGTTCCAGTTCTTACTGGGAATGCTTTCAAATTTTCCCCATTGAGTATGTTATTGGCTGTGGATTTGTCATATATGGCTTTTATAATTTGAGATATATTCTTACTATGCTTAGTTTTTTGAGGGTTTTTTATCATGAAAGGGAGCTGAATTTTGTCAAATGCTTTTTCTGCATCTATTGAGATGATCTTATGAACTTTGATTTTGTTTCTGTTTATGTGGTGAATCACATTTATTGATTTATGTATGTTGAACCATCATTGCATTCCTGGGATGAAGCCCACTGGTGGATTTTTTTTTTTTTTTTTTTTTTGGTATACTGTTGAATTCTATTTGCTAGCATTTTATTGAGGATTTTTGCATCTATTAATGTATTCATAAGGGATATTCCTCTGTAATTTCCTTTTTTTGTTGTGTCCTTTCCTAGCTTTTGTATCAAGGTGATACTGGCTTTGTAGAATGAATTGGGGAGGATTCCTTCTTCTCTGTATTATGTAATAATTGCTGTAGAATGGGTACCAACTGTTTTTGTATGCCTTGTAAAATTTGGCTATGAATCCATCTGGTCCAGGGCTTTTTTTTTGTTGGAAGATTTTTTATTACTTCAATCTTGTTTCTCATTATTGGTCTGTTCAGGAGTTCTGTTTCTTCTTGATAGAGTCTTGAGAGGTTGTGTATTTCCAGAAATTTGTCCATTTTCTCTGTTTCAAGTTTATGTGCATAAAAATTTTCATAATATTCACAGACGATCTTCTGTATTTCTGTGGTATTAGTTGTAATATCTCCTTTATAATTTCTAATTGAGCTTATTTGAGTCCTTTCTGTTCTATTTATGATTAATCTAGGAAGAGGTCTATCAATTTTGTTTACCTTTTCAAACTTTTTGTTTCATGATCTTCTGTATAATTTCTTATTTTTGATTTCATTTAGTTTTGCTGTTATCTTAGTTATTTCTTTTTTTCTGGTGCCTTGGGTTTTGGTTTACTTTTCTTTTTCTAGTTCCTTGAGACATTTCATAACATTGTTAATTTGTGATCTTTCTGTTTTTTGGGATTTTTTATAGGCATTTAAGGCTATGAATTTTCTCCTTAGGATGGCTTTTGATGAGTCCCATAGATCCTGATAACTTGTGTCCTCTTTGTCATTCAGTTTTAGGACTCTTTTGGCATCCATCTTAATTTCATCATTGATGCAATAATCATTCAGAAGCAGGTTGTTTAATTTTCATGACTTTTTGTAAAATTGGATGTTTCTCTTAGAATTGATTTCTAGTTTTATTCCACTGTGATCTGAGAAGATATATGGTATCATTTAAATGTTTCTGAATTTGTTGAGCCATGTTTTGTGGCCTAAAATATGATCAATCTTGGAGACTGTTCCATGTGCTAATGAGTAGAATATATACTCAGTAGTTTTGCAGTAAAATGTTCTGTAATCATCTGTTATGCCCGGTGGTTCTATAATCTTTTTTAAGTCCAGTGTTTATATATTTTCTACTTGGGTGAATTGTCCAGTTCTGTCAGTGGGGTGTTGAGATCTCTGGCAGTTATGAGATTGCTGTTTATCTCTCTACTTACATCTAATAGGATTTGCTTTATGAATCTGGGTGCTCCTGTGTTAGGTGCATACATATTTAGCATTGTTATGTCTTCTTGTTGAATTGTTTCTTTTGTCATTATATAATGACCTTCTTGGTCTTTCTTTACTACTGCTGATTAAAAGTAAATTTTATCAATATGAGAATGGCTATAACTGCTTTCTTTTGAGTTCCATTTGCACGGAATATTTTTTTCCATCCCTTAACCTTGAGTCTGTAAGAGTCCTTGTGGATTAGATGTGGATTAGTTAGCAGATACTTGGCTTGTATTTTTTTTTTTTTTATCCATTCAGCCAGCCTATGTCTCATAAGTGGGGAATTCAAACCATTTATGTTGATTATGTGGGATGCTGTCCCATTCATCTTGTTTGATAGTACCTTTATTGCTTTGTTTTACTTCATGTGCTATTGCTTTATTTAAGCTCTGAGCTTTAGCGTTTGTGTGGTTTTACCCTGGAGGGTGACCATTGTGTTGATCCATGTATGATGCAGCTCTCAGTATTGCCTGCAGGGCAGGTTTGTTCTTGACAACTTCCCTAGTGCTTTCTTGTCTGGAAAAGACTTTATTACTTTATTTCTTCTTCATGTATGAAACATAGTTTTACAAGATACAAAATTTAGACTGGCAGTTGTCCTATTTAAGAAGATTGAACATGAGGCCCCAATACCTTCTGGCACATAAGATCTCTGTTGAGAAGTCTACAGTTAATCTGATGGGTTTTCCTTTGTATGTTACTTGATGTTTTCACCTTACAACTTGCAGGAGTTCCTCCTGTGTGTTGACTTTGGCCAGTCTGATGACTTTGTGTCTTGGTCATTGCCTCTTTACAATGAATCTCCCAGGTGTTCATTAAATTTCTTATACCTAGATGTCTAAATTTCAAACAAGACCAGGGAAGTTTTCGTCAATTATTCCCTCAACTAGGTTTTCCAGCATTGTGTGTTTTCTTCTTTACCCTCTGGGATGCTTATAACTGTTATATTTGGGCATCTTACATAATCCCATATTTCTTGTAGGCTTTGTTCTTTCCTATTAATTCTCTGTTCATTATTTTTGACTAATTTAAGCTTAATTTAAGTCTTCAAGCTCTCAGATGCTTTCTTCTTCCTGGTCTAGTCTATTCTTAAAACTTTCTACTGTGCTTTTTATCTTCTAAAATGAATTTTTCATTTCCATAAGTTCTATTTGGTTTTTCTTTAATATGCTGATCTCTTTAGTGAATTTTTCATTCATTTCCTGAATTTTCTGATTTCTTTGAGTTCGTTTTTCATTTTCTCTTGGATTTCACTGAGCTTCCTTACAATCCATATTTGGAATTCTTTATCTATCATTTTAATATTTTCATTTTGGTTAGTATCCATTGCTAGAGAGCTGGTGTTTCCTTTTGGGGTGTTTTTCCCTCTGGTTTTTCATACTTCCAGAGTTCTTTCACTGATTTCTTCTCATCTGAAGCAGCTATTCCTTATTTTTGGATTTTCTTTTGTTTAGACAGGGTTTTTTGTCCCCTGCTCACTTGTTTTTACCCAACATATGTTGGGTAAAAACGTTTGGCTCTGTTTATGAGTGCTTTGATGGCAATATACATTCTGGGTGCATGCCTTGGTTATGGATATCCTTAGTGTCATGGTTTTCTCAGTTGCTAGTTGTTTGTATGCTGTAGCAGTGGTGAACTATGTGTGTGGGCAAATTTCCTGTCTCTCCTGATGAGAGAATATGGATACTTTTAAAATTCTTTGTCTTTCCCCAGCCCTGTGGTCTTCTTAACAGTGTGAATTATAATAGCACACCCAGTGTAATCTCTGAGACAGTAGATGACACTTGTGAGTGAGAAACGACCTCACCTTATGATTGAGTCAGTTATTGCTGTAAAGGTCTGTGCAAATTGACCTTCTTGTTAGTAGATTGCATTTGCCTGAAGGAACAAGCCACAGTGTTGTTTTTGTGACTGGATCTGGACCCTCAAGAGGAGTACTCAAATGCTCCAGGTGATGGGTGAGGCTCTCGAACTTCCAAGTGAGTTGTTATTCTCTGCCACAGCAGAGGTGGGTGGGGGAGTGAGGCTGAGTGGGCTGGATTGGGTGAGCTTGTCCTCAGGCTCCACAAAAGCTAGTAAGGTAACTGTTTTGGCAGCATTCAAAGGTCTGCTCCAAGCTTCTGGGGAAAGCCACCAGGGAGGTGTAGAAGTGGCCATGCCCGGCTAGAAAGTCTGCTGGAGACAGAGCCATCTGAGATTCACATCTGGCTGATCAGCTCTTACTCCTCCTGCTGGCCTCTGTGTCTGATCCACGAGGGTCCATCTTCGTGAAATGCTGGTGGGCAGGGAGCTCCCAAATTGAACACCCTGGGTCCACTCCTAATACACAGAAAAAGAAGAATGGGCCCTACTCTCTATAGAGGCCTTAGCCTGGAGTATACACCTGATAGAAAGATGGATCCACTTGCCAAATTCTCAGCACAAACTGCTCTCCTGGTTGGAATGGGTTGGGAAGGAGCCATGCCTGCTCTCTATGGTACCTGGGGCTTTGCTTTACCTCACCATAGAACCCTCCCTAATCAAATAGATAGTTTTCTTGCTGGAGGGATGGGCATTCTCCCAGCTCTCCATAATCTCAGAACCTCTAGTATTCCCCTGTCAGCTCTGTCTACATGGACTTCCTCATTTCCCGAGTCTAACTTCCAGACCTATCGCCTGTGTCCCCAGAAACCTGCTTGAGTCCAGAGGGCATGGAGCCCAGTCTATTTGTCTGACCTGCTGGTATGCGACTCCATGAAATGCCATTGGGAAGATAGTTCCTGATTCATGCACCCAAGATACGCTACAGGCCCCCGAAGGGAAAGGCATTGGTGCCACTTTCTGTGGAAGTGTCAGCCTGTGGCATGCACCTGCCGTGTAAGGGTGTCCACTCACCAAATTCTCAGCCCAAAGTGCTTTCCTGATTGCAGTGGGTGGTAGAAGGGTGGAGAAAAAAGGATCTGAATGGAAGAAAGCCAGTTCTCCAGCCTTTCATGACATTCTTCTTGGAGGGGAACCCCACACAAAGTGTCCAAGATCCAGGATCATGCAAGTTGGCCCCACTATGCCATGTTTGCTGCTGTGCCTGGGCTTGTGGAGGTGGAAAAGTCTCCAAGAAACTTGGTAGCACTCTGGCCACCAAACACTGTGGAAGGATAAGAGGGATTCCCCTTACCCTTTCATGTGCTCGGAGCCTCTCCATGTTTGATCCTCACTGATAATTATTTTTCTTTCCCTTCTTCTATCTCTCTTCACTATTTTCCTTCATGAGATCCCCAACAGGTTCTGGTTCCTCTCTCTATGATCCACACCTGTTATACATCTCTCCTTCTCTCTCCTCTATCAAAATTACTATCTTGCCTTTGGATCAATCTGGCAAGAGATGTTTCTAGTTGGCCATCTTTGCTCTTGATCAGTTTGACTTTTCTAGATTCCATGTATAAGTGAGATCATGCAGTATTAGTTTTTATGTACCTAACTTATTTTTTTTAGCATAATATCCTCCAGGTTCCTTATGTTGCTGCAATGGACAAGATTCCCTTCTGTTTTGAGGCTGAATAGGGTTCTATTGTGTATATAAACTACATTTTTTTTATGCATTCATCCGTTGATGGGCACTTAGTTGACTTCGTATCTTGGCTGCTCTGGGTAATGCTTCAATGACATGGAAGTACAGATTTCTCTATGAAATACTGATTGCATTCCTTTGGGTATATACTCAGAAAGGTACTTGCCAGATCATGTGGTAGTTCTATGTTCAATTTTTTGAGGAACCTGCGTACTATTTTCCAAATGGCTGTACTAATTCACATTCCCACCAACAGTGATGCAGAAGTGTCATCTTCACTTTATCATCAAAACTTGTTACTTTTTGACTGTTTTTTGACTGTTAGACTTCCTACCAGGAAATTGATATTTCATTGGAGTTTTTATTCCCATTTTCCTGATGATTAGTGATGTTGAGCATTTTTCTAATACCTTTTGGCCACTCATATGCCTTCTTTTGAGAAATGTCTGTTCAGATCCTTTGCCCATTTTTTAATTGGGTTGTTTTCTTGCTATTGAGTTATTTGAGCTCTTTATATATTAGATATTAGCCCCTTGTCAGATGTATGGCTGTAATTATTTTATCCTAGTCTGTAGGTTGTGTTTTCACCTTGTTAATTGTTTCTTTTGCTGTACCTTGCCCCAGTTCCTTCCAAGAGTTAGTAGAGAAATGCTCTTGTCATGACTCTGACATTTTTCTAGGGTGTTTTAAAATTTGATTTATTGAAGTATAAAATCTTCACAAGAGCACTTTATTATTACATACAGAAGAGTACTCACCCTTGAGCTTGAATCAAAATAAGGACTGAATGCTGGATGAGATAGAAGTAAGGCATAGAGGGGAAAATAAAATTAAATCCATAAAGCCCTAGAAATTTGATTCTGCTTAGAGTTTACCATAATTTGAAAAGAATTTATGCTGAATTTGTCTTAAAATATTTATTGATAGAATGAATACACATTGTAACAAATTATAATTGGGGAAATTTTTTTCAATGTTTAAGTGAAAAAATGTTTTAATTGTGCTCCAACATTTTTTAAGTACCATCTTCATAAAAGTACATGTGAAAGAATAAATAATTCTTAAATAAGAATCTAAAAGATTTCCTGTAATGTTATAGATTCATCTGAGTTATTGATTAAATATAAAAAATATTAAATGCTATTTCCATTTTAAGAGTTTTATGTTATTCTAAATGTTTCTATTTGTAAAATATTCATTGAACAATTTCTATGGTTAAGACATGGTGGTAAGCCTGGTTTAGCAATTCCTGAAGGAATTCAATTTAGTAACAGAAACAAGACACTTTTTAAAAAAAATGCAATAACAGAATGTTGTGTCATTAAAGATATTTAAAGATAGTCCAATGAGAATTGGAGGAATTAAGATACATTCATTCAAAATACTTGAACTGCGTTTTGAAGAATGGTTAAGACTGGACAAAAATGGCTGGTGAGTCACCTGGCTGGCAAAGAAAGGTAAATAAGTATTTTATATTCAGGAAGAAGCGAAAAGAATAGCGCATGTACAAACCAGTTATGGAATATGACTGTAAGATGCTTTGACACAAGATTGTGGAGGGCCCTAAATTTGTACTACATAATTTGAACTTTTTTGATTGGCAATAAAAAATACATTAAGCCGAAGAATGAAATAATCAGAATTGTGTTAAAGCTGGAGACTGAAATAATGAGTTGTGTTACAGGAAGGTTAAGTTGTTGTTGGTGTATCTAATAAAACACTAAAATTTTCACCAAGCTTTTGAAATGAATGAATAAATAAATGAATGAATGAACTGTTCCATTAGATAAATGCCAAAATGAAAAACATTAAGATTTTTATTTTTAAGTTAATGTCAGTGAATTCTTTAAAAAGTTCACTTTGGCTTTCTTTCTTTTGGTGAATTGGATAGATCTTGGTGCCGGTTTCAAAATTATTTTGTCAGTATGCAATATCAAAATTTTTGTGAACCAAAAAGAAGAGTAATGCAACTTGTTAAAGCAGAATTTGCAGTATTGCTTGTGAAAATATTGCTGAATTTTGAACCAAATGTCACATATGCAGATTTTAGAAATCTCTTTTCCTGACTTGGCCAAAAATGTAGTAGTACAAATCCAGCTGATGCAATGAGTATCCTACCATATGCCAAATGACAAAGTTTTACTGCTGGTCTAGCCACTCACTGCTCACACGGAATTTCTTTTCTTCTGCTCTGTCCATCTGCTGATTACCTGGTGGTCCTCTCCCACTGCCATGTCCATCTGCTGGCTACTTACAGATGCCCTCCCATTGCCCCCTGCACCTGTTAAGACTTTTCTTCCCAAAATGCAATGCATCTCCTCATTAGCAACCAAATTACAATTAAATACATATAGTCATTTCTTTGGGAAAGGATAGAGTTTTCCTATTAAAAGGACCAATACAAGTTTAAATATTGATCAAATAGAAATAAACAGTTCTATTAAAGAAGGGGTTGATCACTGTGTGACTGTAAAGTGCACAAGAAAGAACTCATGAAAAGGCAGAGAAGGTGCACATTGAATTACAAATGTCATCTTCTTTGATCTTAGAGACTAAATAGCACTCTAAATACTCTACCCAAGTAATAGGGGATTTATTTGGCTTTTTGAAATGATTAAATCTTCACATCTTAATATATTCCACTTTAGCAGGATGGTTAAATGTATCAGAAAACTACCCTTCCCCAGGTCAGGTACTTTAGTGGGAGTGTGGAGGCAGGAGGATGAGTGAAAGAATAATGTGCTTGGGTTCTAGATTTGCTCATACTGAACTATAATTGACAACTGACCAATGTGGTGGAATGCATGATAGACTTTTTTTTTTTTAAGTAGCTATCACTTAAAAATATCTATGAAGACTATGTTCAAATAGACTTTTCTGACAGCATTCTTCAGGTAACTGCTTTTTTACACTGCAAGGTATTAGAAGGCATTTTGGAAGCTTGAAAGAGGGAAAACTCCCTATATACTACTAGCAAATACCTCAAGCCCTGAACTAATCAGTTAAAAGAAATGATAAATAATGCTAAAAAAAAAATATGATTTTGACTACTGAGACACATTTTGGGTATGTTTACTTTAGAGTTTTTCTAATCTTTAAGGTTCTTAAAATGGTTTAAAGTTATTTATTTCACATAACATATTTTTCCTAAAGAAATTACTCCTGAAGAATGACTGTTTATATGAATAGAATTGATATATGTGTGGAACAGTATATCTCCTTTAAATATGTTAATATGATTTTTAAAAATTTATATAAGCAAGAAATAATAAACTCTTGAAAGAAAGGATAGAAATAGTTTTAAAAAGGGCTAAGAAAAAAGTTTTTAAAACTTGTATTTAAATATAAATCAAAGATAAATTTTGTATATGTGGGAATGATATTAACTATATGCTTCCTTATGTGGAACAAATCTCCATAATACCTCTATTGTAACTGAAGTTGTCATTTATTTTGGTATCACATTTCTAATAAATGCTAGTAATGAAACTTTCATATATTTTGATATCTTTTTTATAATTCAGAATAAAAGTATAATTAAGTTATATGTGGTTCACTTTGTAGGATCCATTATATAATGGAGGGAGTTTCCAAATAATTATGTTAATATCAATTAAATTACATGTTTTATTCATTCACACTGTCCTATTTTGGAAGTAATTTTAAAATGACTTCTAAAAATGCTGGATGAGAAATGCAAGATATTTATATGCCTATTTGGGTCTACCTGATGTTTTATCTTCTTTCATTAATCATCCTAGCCTTTTCTTCCTATACATCAAATGAAAGGGATATTTAAATATGCTTACTACACTATATATAGACATTATGGATAGCTTCATGTCCTCCTTCCAGGGAGTTGTCCTCATTTGAGCACCATTCTGATACTTTCCTTTCCATCCCAGCCTGAACGTTGATATATTGACAAAACATATACTTTGACCCTGAAGTGGTTATGCTGGTTCAGTTATATCACCTTTACATTACCTGGAACATATATTTTTCTTCTTGACTTGGGGCTTCTTTAAAAAGAAAGAAAGAAAAAAGTAAAAGAATAAATAAACTCACATTGAAGAAAAAATTACATCTGAATTTGGTAACAGTTACATTTACATCCATTCTGTATAGTTTCATACATATGAATATGTACACAAGTATCCACATATAATGCATAAGTACTCCTTAAAGATAATTCTGCTGATTACTTTTAATACAGAGTAAAATGAAGGTCTTAGCTTGGAGATAAAGATTTCATTTGTGATCCTGCTTTGGAAATTTGTCCTCTTCCGTTGCCCTTATTGCCATAAGCTGTTCTGTGCACCATATAATTCCACCTCATTCTAGCTTAGAAGGGTCTCTTTTTTACCTCAAAGCCAAAATACTAATAATAACTAAAGCCTTGCCTATTGTAGTTGCTCAAAATTTAGTTTACGGCGTTTAGTGGCTTGAAACAGTGACTATGTAAAACTTGGAAAAACATTCATTTCCATTGCTAGATAATTTTTCTGTTTATATTTGCTGTATGTATAAATTCTGCCAAAACAGGAAAAGTTGTAAGTTTTTCTCTTATGTGAGTGTGTTTTGCTTGTATTTTCTATAAAATTTCTGTATCATAAAATTTCCTTTTATGAATTACCTTCTCTGATATTTATGAAGACCTTTGATGGTTATTGTGGAAAGTATTATTATGAACTATTTTGGCTTATGCAGGAAATTAATTATCTTTTAGGCTAAATGCTACCTGTAAGACTCTCTTCTATTATCTCTAGTCCTTTCATCTCTAGTGGCTTTCTATATTCCACTTTTAAAGACCTTCCTGTATTCAACCTTAAAAAAAAAAAAGAATAGAAAAACCATCAGCTTGGTACTTCTGGCTTTTTAAAACTTGTGTGGGTTTTACAAGCTCTTTTCCGCAAATTAATTATCAAGCATTTTCAGATCTGATTAAAAACAATCAAAAACATATGTCCCATCTATACTTGGGACAGATGCTAACTTTTTTGACTCTATTCAGTGAGTTAAATTAGATAAATCACTAAGAAATGTTTGTCACTTAGTGTATATTAGTGAATACTATAATTATCTTATGTTTACTTCATTTTAAGCAGATAAACTAAAAATTGTAATAATTATAATTTTTTTCATAGTGTGGGATTTTGTTTTTATATGTCACTAATATGTGTCATGTGATAATGTGTCTAAAGCTGCTAATAAGATAATGGGATGTTATATCTCTCTTTTAATTAATGAAAAGACTAAAGATAGCACCCTAATATTACATAAAATATTTTCCTTTGAAAAACCATGTCCAAATTAGTAAATTCTGTCACCTAAGCTTTTAGCTAGTGGGTAGAGGAGTATTTATCAGGGTGTTTTGGACATGTGACTGAAACATAATGAAAATAAATATTATAAACAAGAACAACAAAAAACCTAATTAAGATGATGTTTAAAAAAATTTACAAAATCAGACAAAGAAGGATTTTTTTTCACCTACCGAAGCCAAAATAATCAATCTGATTTATTATTTTATTTCCTAACTTTCTAAATTTGTCATATTTCTAAACTTCTTATCTGTATTTTCCTACCTACAAAGATAGAAATAGTTATGACTTATGGACAGTTATACTCAATAAAATTAATAGAACACATTTCTATTTACACCTCAAAAATTTTCAAAAGTTAGCATGCAGAGTAGTATTACCCAATCATGGCATCTATCATTGGTTTGTTTCCTTTTTGTATGTCAAAACTGTGTCTGTGTGTTATTAAACCATGACCTGTCATCCTGATCTAAAGAGTGAGATGATGAAAAGTTCTAAATTGCTATATCACCAAATTAAATCTGAATGAGGGACAGTTTTCCCTGTATATGGTCAACAGTTTTACCTCCTAAGGAAGCAGAGATAGAAATAAATGGCAGAAACTCTTGTCACTTTAATCTCACTGAAGACCCTTTCCTTCCTCAATGAACCTTCAACTATATGCAGCTAAAACTCAATATCATAATGAAGAGTCTAGTTTATATATTCAGTTAAGTGTATTAATATTTTTGACAAATAACCAATATCTGAGGCTTCCAATGGTTTAATATTGCTTAATTTGAAAAGAATTGAGACAAAATATTAAGAATTATGGAAAGCTGAAGTGGAACTGCTTTCTGTCAATGGATAATAAGAACAGTTCTTGAGTCATTTTATATAGCTTTATCTATAGCTATGAGAATATGTGATTCTTGATGAATGTTTAACTTTGAAGATAGTTGCATTGTT
Organism: Lepilemur ruficaudatus; assembly: GCA_963574885.1. Classification (NCBI taxonomy): domain Eukaryota; kingdom Metazoa; phylum Chordata; class Mammalia; order Primates; family Lepilemuridae; genus Lepilemur; species Lepilemur ruficaudatus. Next base: position 13,265 of record CAUYRT010028381.1, read on the forward strand.
TCAAAGTTTGCTAATTGTCAATTTTATATCAAATGAAGTGGCACATAAATATACTCTCCTCCTTAATCCCACTACTTTCCCCAGCTTCTCATTCCTCTCCAAGTTCCTCCCTTCTCTGTTTCCACCTCCACCACATTCTGGTGAATAAATGTACTATCTACTCACATTATGCCTCATTGCCATCTAATTATTATATGTAGGTATAATTAAAAGCTTCATTTCCTAGAAAATAAGAAATGAGACTTTTTTTTTCTAGAGTGCTTTATTAATCTATCATTTTCTAACCTGAACCAATTTGAATGACCAGAAACATCAATCAGTTTTGCTTATGTTCTCTACTTTTCTAAAACAATTCAGCCTCCTTCAAATTGCCTTATTTACATTTTACTACTTATGCAACTAGAGGGAAAGATAAGCAGATATATACCTAGTGGAAAAAAACAAAACACATTCCTATGAATATCTGAACATTCTAAGTATTTTTCCTTTGCATATATTTTCATACTCTGACAAAAGTGTTTGATTTCAATAAACTTAAACATTACGGTAATGACATAGTTGTAACCTTATATACTTTTTTAACCAAATGGGGAACAGATGAATGAAAAATATATATAATTTATATTTAAGCAATCTAAAATGTCTCAATTTCTTCTTCCTCCTTTATTTTCCAATAGAAATCTAACTTGTGTTCATCTAAAAAACTCTGGAAATTCCAATACATCCATGAATGTTAAACTATTAAGTAACATCTATATTCATTCAAAAATTAAATAGAAAAAGCAAAAATATTACTAAATTTTGGTTTTTAATTGTGCTGCAAAGCTAAATTGATGTATTGCTTTTGTGGAAAGAAAAAACATATTTAAATTATGTATTTTTATTAAATTCAGTTTGACACATTTTCTTGTAAATCATTTATTTTGTGCATAGTACTTATAAAATAAGATTTTCTCTCTTCTATATGTAAGCATATCTACTTTCTCATTCCAATATTCGTATTATTTTTCTTTGAAATAAAATTATTCTGTGTGTGTCTTAATAGTGTTTGTATTTACCTAGCAATTCTATGATTTTTTTTCTTTTTCATTGATTTCGTGTTTGTCTTTATTATTTTATCCAATCCTCCTGTTCATGGATTTGTTTTGTTGTTATCGTTCTATGTTTCTGAGTTGGTTAAACTTTTTTATCTTTATTTTTTAATCATGAAATGACTTTAGGCTATATAGTTGCCTCAGAATAAAATTTTAATCACATGCCATTAACTACTATTCTTATTTTCATTATTTTCTGATTGTAATCATAGATTTGTTTCCCATAATTGACATATTTTAAAACTTAAAATTGAACTTTTGAAAAAATTTAATTATTAACACAATAATTAAATGAGAAATTATGTCATATACAGTTCTATATTTTGGAATAGAAATGTTTCCTTTGTGAGTAATTTTTGATTAGTTTTTATAAGTGTTTTATATATATTTGAAAGCATAATATGTTATATATTTGTAGAATACATTGTTTGATACACATCTGTTTATATAAACCTCCGATTATACCTTATTATTTTGGCCTCTGTTCTCCATCAAAGAATGAAAGAGATTATGAACTTCTACAGAAAATTGTGTTTCTATTTATTCTTTCAAGATACACTTCCTGAGTGTTATATATCAGTCCCTGTTCAAGTTCTAAAGGATAAAGTAGTGAGGAAAACTACTTTCATAGAGCTAGCAATCTAGAAGAGAAACAGACAAATTAACTTACCAGCTCCTGATTCAATTAGGCCAATGGGAAGGTAGAGTAGAGGGGAAGAAGGAAGGTTGAAGAGTGAAGGAATAGAGTAGTCAGGATATTTCTCCTCTCTTTTATTGATTGCCTCTCGAGCAGTGGGTGCATTTCTCTGTGTGGCTCCAGATAACAGATAACTATTCCTTTACAATCAAACCTTACCAAGAAGGCCATCAGGCTTCAAGCTTTTGCCAGTATGCCTCAGTATCAAGTTCCTTTGATACCACTTTCTCTGTTTATTCCTTCAATCTGAAGTGTGATAGTGCCTTCCTATGGTTAAACAAATCTTAAGGTGGCTTCACCTTTCCTGGATTGCACTCAGCTTGTCTAACATCTTTGAAATGAATTCTCTGTTAAATAAACACTATTGTAGTTCTGAATATTTGAGAGTAGGAGATAAATTTATCTCCAGTTTTTCTAGCTTTATATTCATTTCAAGTTACATGAATTTGCTTTCTAAAAGTGAGTTGATAACCTATGTGGATATATAAAACAATACATTCTGAATAGAACAAATCACTGAAATATTCTCTTTATAATTGTGGCTTTGGAAAGGTTCCTGGAAGAGGATTGCTTTTCCTCAACAGACATGCGATTTGTAATTAGCAAACAATAACATGAGACTTTCTTTGAATTTTGCACGTGGGTCCAGAATTGTTATCTTTGGACACTAGGTGTATCTCTCTGATAGCAGCATCCTCTCCAAAATGGAGGCCTTGCTTTTCCTGCTTCTTCATAAAACTAACTTCTGGTCTACAGTCTGGGGTGGGTGTACCTAAATGGCAATACCCAGGACATGTGCTTGTGTTCTGCTATAAGAAAGGTTGGGCAAATGCATAGTTGGAATTTCGAAAAGGTTGTTTAATGTGAGGAGGGTTTTTCCTGATTGTATGATAATTCAGGTAATTCCTGAACATAGAAAAAGGGTTTAAAATATGGATAGTCAAAAAAGTATGACAAAAATATACTACAGTGTGAATGATAAAATAATCTGAATAAAAGATATGAACAGGGTTTAAGAAAAGGTAGCAGTATTCAAGATCAATAATATGACTGCCTTCTCTAAATACATATTAATTACCAACTCAGATAAAAGTCTAGGATCTAGGTTATTTTTTATAATATTAGTTATAAGGATTACATGTTCCTGTGTTTATTAATTTACATTCTGGCCTGATGTTTGGTATTTTAATTTTTATTTTATCTTGAATGTACAAAATAAATCTTACAAACTAAACTGAAGTTGGATGCATTACTATCATTATCCTGCCATCCATTCATTAAGCATGATTAAAAGCTTGACAGTTCTTAAGAAAGTCACATTTAGAAAAGAATATGGTGATATTAAATAAAACAATAATTTTTTTAGATAGAAAATTTGTATACAAATAGTCACAAGACCAATTTTATTTATCTTCTCAATCCATTTAGTGCATGGTGGTACTTTAAGAGTACATCAATACTCTAGTAAGATATACAAATATAAAATAAAAATTCTTACCACATATCATTAATCATCCTTACCAATAAATAAGTCCTCAGTGGGACTTGTGAAAGGTGTAGGTAAATCCCCAGAAAACATCCCAATAAGAGGAAAATGAGTTATTGAAAAAGTTCTATTTTCTTATTTTGCTGTTAGTGATAAACTAAATACAGAACTTGACTAGACTCTGCTAATTTAGTGTCTTGTGATCTTATTAAAGATTCCTGCTATAGAATTAATATTATAAATGACTTAGATATTTTTTAAGAATATTGTTATAGGTTTCCAGCTTTCCCTTCAACATTTTTTTCAATATTTTTCATTCATAATGGCAGAGTTAATTGCACATTACTTGAATGGAAGCTGAGATAGTGATAGAACATATTGCCACTATGTTCAACAATATTTTCTCACGCCCTGAAATACATATTTCCACTTTTCCGTGTTCCGATATTATCAGTTTTTTCCCCCCTCTAGTTGTTTGAGGAAATAATGCCATAAAAAACCCTTCTGAAAACATATTCCTAGTTCTATAAGAATGTCTATGTTCTAGCACATGAAATGTTAAAGTTTTGTTATTGTATTGCTTTATTTTATAATAATTAATGGCACTCTTTGAAGGCCTCAAACAAGAGGCTTTTACTGTTCAAGTTTTGCATAAATAAGGCTTTTTGTGTAAATACTTAGTAAGAATTTTATGATTATGTAAAGGGTATAGGTTTGGGCAGTACATTTCTTTATGTATTATCTCAGTGACCTGGGAGGTATTGGTTCTGATTAAATTTTCTAAGATAACTACATCTTTATTCTTGTTTAATGTCATCTCTGAAATCTCCTAGATACACTCTTCAAAAACTCTTTTGATGTTACCTGATTAGAAAAAGAAAATAATATTAATGCTTTTTAATTCCTTCAATTACCAATACTTCCTGAAGTTCATTATTTTTCCCCTTTTTATTTAGCAGCTCTTCAGAAGTCAAAGTGATTTCGCATAAAGAACAACCTTTATTGAGAGTCAATGATATGAAAGTAGCTAAACTGAGAATTTTCTTAATATTCATCCTTAGAATTCTCAGTGTTTAGGATAGTGAATCAATGAAGACAAGAAAGAGCAGGATAAGGACGAGAAGAAAAAAAGGTAGATAGAAAAGAGCATTTATTGAGCACTTACCATGGACAAGAAAGATATATGCTATATTCAAGGTTGGAATTAATAATTGATATTTCTGAGAATTAAGCTAAACACTTGTATTCCAGGGGCTTTTTCTTCTATCCCATTTTATTGCTTCTAGTCTATAAGCTTGTCTATGAACATGTTTTGTTCATTTAATAGTTCCCAATACTTAGAATAATAGATCATTAGAAAATGTTTGCCAAATTGATTGAGATTCTGGGCTAATGCTAAAAAAAAAATTCTTTTAAAGAAAACGACATCTAGAAAGTAAGATCTTTCTCTTAATGGAATATGGAGTTTGGGGATTCGAAAATATATCAGGTAACACTCCCAGAATTTCAGGGTTTTATAGAATGGTTTAAATATCTTGCCTTTCATAGTACTATATAGGCTGGATGGCTGGTGTCTCTCCTCTAAATCCTTACTTAGAGATAATGTAAACACCTCTCATGATAAATACTTGGTTCTTTAAGTCAGGGAAGAATGGCAAGAGTGAAGATAATAATGCAGTGAAGTTAATGATCAACTCTGGAAGTAGTGTACATCACTCCTGCCCACATCCTATTGGCTAGAACCTAGTCATAAGACCCTAAGCTGATTACAAGGAATGTTGGGAAATATGGTCTTTCTGTGTGTCTAAGACAAAGAAAATGTAGTAGTGTTTTTGTCTACCACATATGGATAACAGTTACTTTAAAAATTAAAGTTAGCCTGTAGTCATGGCTGCTTGGGAGGCTGGGTAAAAAAGATCACTTGAGCCCTGGAGTTTGTGGTTGCAGTGAGTTATGATGATGCCACTGCACTCTACCCAGGACAACAGAACAAGACTCTGTCTCAAAACAACAACAACAAAAACAAAGTTATCTCTGTAGGATCTATAACCAGTATTATATAGTAAATAGAATACAAATTGACCTAGAAAAATTATAATACCTCCAATGTTTGGAGGTAGCTAAAATTATAGAAAACATCATGTAATTTTATTCACTTTTATGATACACTGTTCTTTTTAATTTCTAAATTGGCTGCAATTCTGTTTCTTCTCCTCCTACTACTACTGAGACTGCATAAGATTTTATGGTTACTGGGAAGCAAAATTTTCTAATAAAAATTATAGAACATGATTTATGAGATAGTGTTTCATCTGATCAAGGCTTTAATACTTCTATTTTAATAAACATCTGTTTATATTTTCCTAGTGTAAAATGTAACAATCATTATTGCATAGGATATCTTCTGACTCAATACTAACATATGAATAAATTTGTATCACTTTTTTTGTAAGCATCTGTTTAATTATTTTATTAGTTTTGAATCAACTCACCAAAGATCTGTTTCAACTCAAGATAAGAAAATAAAAGCTATCAGTTGCCTACAATAACATCTTTTCTGAGAATCAAAATGATGCTTAAACTATTGTCATACAAGATGTTAACATTAGGGAAAACTGAGTAAGAAGTATATGGAAACTCTCTGTATTATCATTGCAACTTTTCTATACATCCCAAAATATTCCAAATTTTAAAAAATAAAGAATTGTGCTTATAACACCGTGATTTTATATTTGTATTTCATAGCATATTTCTAGTCATAATTATTTATGATCCATAGAGCACAGCAGTATATAAGTAAAAATATTTGCAAACATTTTCTGAGTTTTCTAGTAAACATGTATTGCAAACTGAAAAAGAAAACTAATTAATACAAAAGTGGATCAAAGGTTTACTAACTGATCTCTCTGACTTGATTTTTCTAATTCGAATCAATCTTTCACACAGCAGCCAAACTAATCTTTCTGAAGTGCAGAATTATTAGATTATTTGTGATCTTCTTCCTGCTTACTTCTCTGGTCATCATTTCTTTATACTTTCTCTCAAACTCTTTTATCTATAGCAATAAATACTTTAAGTGCCTCACATATCTCATGCTACCTCAGGTCTCTAGGATGTTTTTAAAGATCCCTCAACCCTCCATCTATGATGCTTTTCTTCTTACTCTTACTATGTATCCTATTTACTGCCTCATACCCATCTTCATTTTTCTTCTGGTTTGTTCCTATAAGTCATTTGGGTCTGACTTTCCACATCACATCTTCTAATCAGTCCTATCTTCTTTTTAACTATTACAAAATGAAATTAGATACTCTTTTTTAATCTCCTTCAAGCATGTAATCGCGTGTCGCTAAAGTGAATATTTGTTATGTGTTTGACTTCCCCACTAGCTTTAGAACTCTTTGTTAAAAGGGTCCACATTATTGTATTCATAGTAGATAGCACAGTGCTTGATACACAGTAGGCCTAATTCTATATTTGATAAATGAATTAATGAATAATTGCAGGTTACACGATGGATTTTGATCAACAAGGAAATCTTCCTGAAAGAAGTACTTTGTACTGAACTAAGGTTTAGGGAGGATACCATAGCTATTTGAATAAAGGACAGCTTGATCAGCTCTGAAGCAAGCAATAGATATTTAATCAGTATTTGAGAAGTTAAAAAGAAAAAAAGAACAAAGAAATAGAAGAAAGTGAATTTAGAATGTACAGTAGAAGGTATTAAAGAAAAGTTTAATAAAATACATTTTTGAAGTGGAAGAAATCTTAAAGCTATACTTCAGGTATAAGAAAAATTCAATTTAGAAATATATATTCAGTGACTTCTTAAAGTTTATGGTAGATTAAAGTAAGAATGCTGATTATTCTCTTGATTTTCTTGATTCTTAATTTAGTGCTTATTTCCATTTACCAAGTTGACACAGAGTCAGTTTATTTATAATAAAATATACAGATTGGTGTGGTGATAACTGAAATCAGCCATATAAAATGGATCTCAGACAGGTAAATATAGCTAACTGTTATAACTTTCAGATTATTGCCAAAGTGGATATATATTGAAGTTTAAAAAAATTATTGTCATTATATAGTGACCAGTTACTTACACTGACCTCCTTTGAATGGTTTAATAGTGCACAATGAATCAATCTATATGTCTTATAAAGTAAGATTATTGTTAAGGTTATACCACATTGCTCATCAATAACTTACTCCAATGGGGGGAAAAATCTATGACTCGTCTCATGAATATTTTGAGGAAGGAAATTACATAAAAATGACTTGATCAGGCAAGCAGAAATTTTGTTAGACTGGAACTTAGTTTTTCCATGATTACCTGCATTGTATTATAAAAAGGTTTTCGCACTGACAAAACTTTGAAGAAGTAATAAAAACCTCAAGTAACTTGGAAAATGTGAGTGATATCATGGTTCCAAATGAGACTTTTTTTCTGATTTCTGATTCCAAGATATTGGAAAAACCTAGCATGCCTCAGGATGCTGTAAGAGACCATCCAGAACTCAGAGAAAAAACTATCAGTCTAGTCTAGACAAGCGTGAACATTGGCAAGCTTTTTGAATAGGACAAATTTCCTTTCAGACCTTCCCTTTGAGTAACTTTCCCTGTTCCTAGTTACTGTCTCCTCACAGTCTCTTCTTTGCAATTACAAACCACCCTAAGTATGAAGAACACTATAAGATATATGTGACCATTATAAGTTTCTACAATCCAATCTCTTGTAAAAGACAGCATTTAAATAGATTGGTGTTCAGTACCTGGTCTGATTTGATAGGCCATTCTGTTTTCTGAAGTACTATATCATTATCTCAAGAAACATTATAGACATGTTATTTTAAGTACTTATTTTCATTCACCTTTTGGAAGATTAAGGTTTCAGAGTAGCAATTTGAAATTTTTCATCTCATGACTTTAGTTTTTAATATTACATTCTTAGTTTGTTATACTGCCAAAAATATTGTTAGATCATAATTACAACCAAAAGCACAAATAGACTTGATGGCAATATTAGTAGCTGAATGATTACTCTTCATCATAAATACACAATAGTTAAGGAACTCTAGGGTCCTGCTACTTTTCTTTATCTATCTGAAAAGTAAATTGAGTATCACTATAGTTTCTGGGACTGAGTCAGTTTTATTAAAACTTGAAAATGCTTAAGTTAATTCTGATTTATGCGGGCATCTGAAAGGAAGTA
>CAUYRT010028382.1:0-32708 GCA_963574885.1 Lepilemur ruficaudatus
TGATGGGCACTTGGGTTGTTTCCACGACCTGGCAATAGTGAATTGTGCTGCCATAAACATTCGGGTACAGATGTCTTTATAACAAAATGTCTTATGTTCTTTTGGGTAGATGCCTAATAAAGCTATTGCTGGATCGAATGGTAATTCTATTTTTAGCTCTTTGAGGAATCTCCAAATTCTTTTCCACAGAGGTTACACTAATTTGCAGTCCCACCAGCAGTGTAAGAGTGTTCCTGTCTCTCCACATCCTTGCCAGCATTTGTTGTTTGGGATTTTTTGATAGAGCCAATCTCACTGGGGTTAGGTGGTATCTCATTGTGGTTTTGATTTGCATTTCTCTAGTGATTAGAGATGTTGAACATTTTTTTGTATGTTTGCTGGCCATTATTCTGTCTTCTTTGCACAAAGCACTTTTAATAGTGCTTACCATATATCAAATACTCAATAAACGTTCGCTACTGGTAGTAAAACACACGTGACAACTTTAGGTATTTATCTGTCTCACTGCATTAGCCTTCTATTAAAAAATGTTAGTCAAAAGGAAAAATGGTGTGTAAAGATATGAAGGTCTTTACAACTGCAAGGCTTATAAGAAGAGATTGTTCTCTATGAGCAGAAATGAAGGTTTTGTTAAGACCAGCATGGCAACTTCCTGCCTTTTCTATATAGAGCTCCTAATGTAGCACTGAAACTTTTTCTTTCAAAGTTGTATAAATGTGGTTAATTCATTAGTGTCACAAATAAAAATGTACATTATATAAACTGAGTTCACAAGATAAGCATCTATGGGATAATTTGGTTTCAAAGTACAGGTTATTCAAATAATAATTACACATGTAATTGTATTTTGTACTTCAAATAATCAGATACTTGAAGACATGGCATGTTACTTAATTCTTACCTAGAATACAGGACACTTTCTGCACGGACAGAGAAATTCAGAATGTGAAAATGGATTCAATAATTCTGCTTCCAGAACTTTATTATTACATAAAGAAGAGTACACGTAGCAATAACACGTGTCTTTTAAGCAAGCAATGCTTGCTTAGAACACATGGTCTTCGCTGGTTCTTTTACAGACTGTGCTATTCAGCTATGTACACTGAACAGTTCCAGGGTTATAAATGTCAGCATTAACAATATACGTGAAAATGTCTTAACTATATAAGCAGACTCTTGATGGCACTTGTATAGCATTTCTACCAAAGGAAATTTTAAATGCCCTTGAACAAACTGTCTTGAAATGTTCATCTAACTTCAAGTAACGCTTTACATAAAAAGCGATTCTTAGCATTATGACAAATGGTTAAATGAATTAATTTTTAAAAATGAGTAACGCTTTTGGTATAATACATTAAAGAACAGATGAACTGACTTTAACTATCGCATTCTTGACTGTCTTTTGAATCAAGAAACCCTGAACAAATTTTTATATGAATAGGCAAGCAGAGTAAGCTCACGTTTCACCTCTAACATGAAGCATCAATTATACTTTATATATGTATTTGCAAGACTATGCTTCAACAGTGACTGTGTTTCTTTCTGTTTCTGTAACTAAGAAACTAAGCTTCTCAGCAAGGAACTGCAGAGTCTCCTGACAGCTGTCCTGTCACTGCTCTCCATCTACATTACTGGTGTGTGCGTCGTCTTCATAGTCCTCTCCAAAGTAAGTCACATTTTCTTGCACTGATTTCCCTATAGCCTTGAAGGTTACCACAAGGAAGATAATTTCTGTCCCTCCACAACTTGTGAGCCTCAAAAAGAGTTCACGTAATTAATATCTTCCTTTGCATCTGCAGGGAACACCACCTGCAGGAGAGGGCTGTAGAAGGAGGAATAAATTCTCAGCACTGAAATGATTAACCAGAGTACACAATTTACAGTGTTTTCTCTTTAAATCTCATTAATACAGAGAACCATCTTCTATGCTATCTTTCTGCTGCATGGGTGAGGAGTGGGGAGGTAGGAGTGGGATATTATTGTTATATATGAAAGCCCTAAGAATAGCCTTTAAGACCAAAAAGGGGTTAACGAAGAGACTAGAAGCTGCCTTAAAATATTCAAAAAAGGCCTAAAGCTACTGAGAAAGAACATCTTTTGGCTGAGCATATGTTGTAAGAGGGGGTATATACATGTTGTGGTATGATTACTATAAATCCTACAGTCAACATCAGTTTAATTAATTTCTTAATGGAATAAAAGCATCTCAGAAATGATAAAAATGATCTCTTATTGTATATCATTTAAATACTAAGATAATCTTATTATGGTATGAGATTATCTGCCACAATTATGAGTGCATAAAATGTTTTATATACTTTTCTTTTCTTCTTAGCAGTCAAAATCTAACACTCTAAGAAACAAAGAAACAAAAGATTCCCAAAAGGTAAAGACCAACACTTGGAAAATATTTTTAAAATTGTGGCTGGTTGTAAGTATTTCAAATCTGAACTATTTTAAGAAACACAGAGAACAGCATGGTAACTTTTCAACCATAAACATTAATGTTTCCTATTGTTGAGAAACTCAAAGATAATATAATCTCAAGTGGTGAACTGTGATTTTAAATTTGACAGCTCTCAACCATAAATTCTATTTAATGTACTTAAAGAGTTAACTGTAGGTATAGATGGGGGTATAGTTTCTGAGACTGGTGGCAGTAAAGAAAGAAAAGTTCTGATGATGTGCAACAATCATTGCTAACAGTCCTCAAAGAAAGATATTTTTTTCTCATTTGTATTTACAGAAGAAGAGTGCTCGGCGTATTTTTCAGGAAATTGCTCAAGAACTATACCATAAGAGATATGTGGAAACAAACCAACAACCTGTAAGTGTAAAATATCAAAAAAAGGTAACACAGGCATATAGCACGTCTGAAAAAACTAAGCTGCCAACAAGCTGTCAACCCTGTTTTCCTTCAGAAGAGTCTAAAAGAGGACTTTCAAATAAAATGCATTTTTGTATAGAACATATTTTGATAAATACATAACAAAGAACACCTGATAATGGTATTAAACAGCCCCAGGCTCATATCTTAGTGACATGGAAACTCTCAGAAACGCATTCGACATAGGCAATGTTTTCAAAATAGGTAAGGATGCTTTAAAAGGATGGATTAAAAGCTACTTTGTACAGTATCTTGCATGCAGTAGGCATTACATATATGTTGCAAACATTTGTGGATCAAATTATGAAGAAAAAATTACTTGTTACTGATAAGGCAAAAATAAATTCACATTAGAAAAGATGCAGTTAATGAGATAAAAAATGAGTATTTCGTCAGGCTTTGGAGTTGGATTGACAGGAAGAATACATCCATATTATCTAATACATTCTGATAATGTTTCTCTAAAGTGCTATATAAACAAGTTTTTCAAACAAGACGCTGTTTTAGAGGGAGTACAACAGATACTTGGTTTCCATGATGCATGATCAGATAGCTCAGATTTAAACTAAAATGTATACAATGTAAATTTATATACTAGTAAAAAATAGTATGCTATTTTTTTCTTGAATAGCAGCCAAGAGGCAAATGCAACAGGAGACTGATATGAGATATATTTTTTTTAATCTAAGTGTTAAAAAGGATTTTTTCCAAGGACAGAATATTGTCCAAGCAGTCATTTCATCCTTCAGTGTACATACAAATACATAAATATGAAGGATGGTCTAATTACCTAAGATGCCATGCTGAATAATTATAAATGCCTGTGCACACTTTTTTCTTATTGAGGCTGAGGCATCTTTTTCAACAAAGAGGCAAAGGTAAGTGGCCTGAAGGCAGGCCTAGAAGAAAAAATTGTAAAGTTCCCAGCCAGGGTTTTGACAATGGCAACTGAACAGGAAAATTATTTTCCAGTTCCCACATCCTACCCTAATTGCATATAGGGAAGATGGTAACTTGACGTTTAAGAATACTGTAAGGGTACTTAGGACCCAGAATGTAAGATGGCACAATGGCTTCTATGTTGCTTGGAGGATGACATCATTGGTTATATAACCTTAAACATGGCTTGCTATTTACCACTGCAGGAGAAAGAAGACAACACTTATGAAAACAGAAGAGCACTTTCCAACTATGAAAGACCATAGAAACATTTTAATTTTCAATTAAGTCACTGAAAACCCAACTCCAGAAGCTATGGCAGTGTTAATGGACATACACTCAACGGGTCTTAAAAAAAAACAATCAAAGGTAAATGGAAAACACAGCTGTCTGCAAAGAAGATGCCAGAGTATGAGGAAACGATAGCTAATAGTAATCACCAAAATACTAAAACCCAACAAAAAGCAACTGAAAAATACTTTCCTAATTTGCCAAGAAAATTCTAAGCAGCCTAACATTCTCAAAAACTTTTATAACATGTACCCTAAGTCTGTTTCAGTCAACATATGAGGTATGTGATGACCTCTACCCTGAAGATTTGAAGTCAAACCCTACATGCCTCGATCCTGAGTTGAAGAATCATCTTTCTGGGTTGTGGAAATGAAGGGACAATTAGAATAAGCTGAGAGGGAGCAAAGTGCCAAAATATGAGTCAGAGAAATTCATTTTAAAAAGTCCTTAAGATGAAAATTATTTCCTCTGATACTATAATGGGGCAATGGTATAATGCACATTTGCCTGCCAGGGTATGCAAAATAACTTACATCATCTACCAGCAAAAAGTGAAAATAGAGATTAGAGTAAGATAATAAAAGCCAAAATAAAGAAAATCTAAAGCAGGCTGAACGGAACAAATAAGCCACAACTAACTCTAGATGTCAGTGTTGTGCCAAATAAACAGCACCAGGGAAGGCGTGTGCAGCAAGCGTTGACTTTATTAGCATATTTGCAATACTGATTTTTAACCAATTTAGGAGTTTAATATCAGATAGGGGGCTGGGGACAGCAAAGATATTTATGGAATTCATTACCACTTCACTAAGAAAACATGATATGGATTGCTCTTTGAAAGCTACTTTGGTATAAAAAATCTAAAGCATCCACAAGAATGCATTCATTATTAAACATGAATTACAACCTATTATGTTTATTTCATTAAAGTGTTTCTTTTAAACTGGTATTAAATGAGACCTATTCTTTTTAAAACCTAGATAGAATTTTAAAATATTCCAAGATCCCTTTGAAATCATTTTGCATTGATGCACTTAAATTAGTGGTATCAAACCCTTCTGATCGCGTGTCCAGAAAAATGCAAAGAGGAGAGGAAGGAGCATGTAACCTCACTTTATCTGTATGTCAGTGTATGTGTGTGCACATGTATGTCATACATGTGTTGTGTAGTGTATGCATGTACGTGTATGTGTGGCTATGTATGTATCTCATATAGAAAAACAGATATTAAACAATGGCATAAACAGCAATCTAAATAGAATTGCTAATATATTCTTCCTGTATTCAAAAATAAATTGTCTTGTGTACTCTCCAAGGTGTATACCCCCACACTTTGAGACCACTGGCTCAGCTGAAATAAATGAACTTCTAAACCAGACTGTAAAAACACTGGCAAGCACTAATTTCATCTAGATGAATAGAAGTGTTGAATTTGACCATTTACTTTCCATCTCTGGGAGTCATTACATTTTGGTACTTAATTCCAGAGCTGAAAATACGCTGTTCTTTGTGTAGCTAACAAGGAGACAAAATCTTTAAGCAGAACTAGTATTTGATTCAGAATATGCCTTTCCAAAATATAAGGACTGCATTTCAAAGATTGACTTTTAAGGGATCCACTGTCCAAAAGAAAGGAGTTCTATTCGTCTAAGTCATGTATAAGAGTGCCTGATATATATATAATATTCATTTATTCATCCACCAAGCCAACAATATTTATTGAGTACCACACTATTATACAATCAAAGGCCTCTTCTGCAAATTATCCTTGGGTCACACAACTTGCCTTACCCTAACCCCGGATCTTGTTCAAACCCTCATGCTTTTGAATATGCTCTTCCCCTCTGCCTGGTAAAATGCTTCAGAATACAAAGCTCAAATGTCAGTCCCAACATGAAACCTTCCCTAACTCCTCCAACATTTAATGGAACTTTCTTTCTCTAACCTTATGGTACTTTGTCATATTTCTTACCACACCAACCTGTCATTATCTCTTTACATCTATTTTCTATATTACTTTAGAGTAGAAGCACAATTCCCATTTATCTTTGTATTTCCACTGCCTAGCAATACCTGGTACACAGGCCTTCACATGTGTTTATATAAAAAGGCAATTGAACAATGTTTCTATAGAAAAATATTCTTTCAGCATGTCAACTGAAATGTGTGGCACACTTCACTTCCTAACCATCAGTCCTCACCCCTTTCCATAAAGACTGTTCATTGAATCCCTAACACTATTAATTTTCCTGCTATCTGAGCATCCAGAAGAATATTCCCTGGAAAAGAATAAGCTATAGTTTTCTGATTAGACTTGAATTTCCCAAGACAATGAAAAGTGAATAATACTGAAACAACTTGTTTTATTAATAGTTTGGACTGCTATAACAAATTACCATAGACAGGGTGGCTTATAAACTTCTCACAGTTCTAGAGGCTGGAAATCTGAGATTAGGATGGCAGAATGGTTGGGTTCTGGTAAGGACCCTCTTCCCAGCTACAGACTGCTGACTTATTATACGCTCAGTGGCAGAGAGCAGGGAGAAGCAAGGTATCTCAGAACTCTTATAAGGGTACTACTCACATTCGTGAGGGCTCCGTCCTCAGCTAACCTTAATCACCTCCCAAAGGCCTCATCTCCTAATGCCATCACGATGGGGAGAGAGAGAGGTTTCAACATGAATTTGGGGGGATGCAAACATGCAATCCATAACACAACTTTAAGAGGGAAACAGAGAGGTGTTCTAGTGTCTACATACCCTCTAGAAACAAGAGCACTTAAACCACATACCAAAAGATGCTAACAGGATTTTTAAAATAAGTAATTTGTTTTTCATACTATGTAAGTCTTGAGAGAATCTGAAATCCTGGCTATTAGGCAGACAGTTAAGTCTCTGTGGCATCAATTAACATAAAACAATGGAGAATGCACAGACTTTGAGATAAAGTTAAAATGCAGAAAGAAGACTTCAAATTCTGATTATTGTTAAGAGTTTCAGACAGATCTAAAAGATACAATTATTTTAATCTGAAAAACCGTGAACAAGTATAATCAATAAAGCCACAAATAACAAAGTAATAGAATAGAATAGAATGAAATAAACCTAACACTTATTAAACACCAATATTGAGACAGACACAGCTGGGTACTGTCCTATATGTTAGATTATTTAATTTTCACAATAAGCCTCAAAGTAGGTATTAGCCCCTTTTTTTGCAGATGAAACACTAAGATCAATAAGAAGCCCAAGTAACCCATATTTCAAACAGGGGTCAGCCCCCAAAACCCAAGCTCTTTCCACAAAACAGTTCTGCCAGAGTCTTGCTTATTTCTATTTAGACTGATGAGAGCTTTAAGACTCAACATGCTGAATTTAATCAGACCAGTGGCCCTAGAAGAAAGTAAGAAAGTTGCCACAGGGCTACACCACCCAAAAAGCACAGGCCTAGATAGTTTCACAAGAGAATTCTATCAAATTTTCAAAGAACAGAATATAGAGCATAATGTTCCATATCATTTTTCACAACATGAGAACACTGATACCAAAACATAACAAAAGATAATCTCTGCCCTCCATATAAATCATATAAATAAAAAAAAAATCAACGATCAGGTGCAGAACAAATATCATTATCAATAATATTAATGCTCCTATTTTTATTTTGAATTTTTGTAAATAGAATCTAGTGATGCATTTAAGGGGGAAAAAAAAGATTAACAGCTGGGCACGGTGGCTCACACCTGTAATCCCAGCACTTTGGGAGGCCAAGGCAGGAGGGTTCCTTGAGCCCAGGAGTTCAAGACCAGCCTGGGCAACATAACAAGACACGATCTCTACAAAAAATAATTTTAAAAATTAGCTGGACATGGTGGCGCACAACCATAGCCCCTGCTACTCTAAAGGCTGAGGATCACTTGAGCCCAGGAGTTTGAAGCTGCAGTGAGCTATCCTCATGCCCCTAAACTCTAGCCTGCAAGACAAAGTAAAACTCAGTGTCTAGGAAGAAGGAAAAAAAAAAGACTATTGAGTTTAAGCCCAGAAATCAAGGGTGGGGGGAGAGAGATAGAGAGAGACAGAGACAGAGAGAGAGAGAGATCTGAAAAGAACTATTAATTTCATAAGTCAAGGAAGGAAAAACAGTATGACCATCCTCAATAGATGTTGAAAACTTAGGTGACAAAATTTCTGATTTTTTAAGCTCTTAATAAAATAGGATTTTAAAACGGTACTATTCCCAAGCCAAACAACATCAAACTCAAGTCAAAAAAAATAGCATAATATTTAAAGTAGAAATATTTTCATTAAAGTTAGAAATAAGAAAAAATGTCTGTCAAATAAATGCTGGTATCTCGAAGGGCATCAACTGGGGCCTCCCCAAGTAGGGCTGCACACTGCAGCAGTGTGCTGGTAATTCTAAACACCCAGCTTGGAGAATGGGGAGGCTATTTGTAGTGTTCACCAATTTCCATGGTATAAATACATGGTCAGTTTCCATACTAGCCACCTTTAACAACCAGTTCACTAAATTCCTACCCATGTAACAATCAGCTATCAGGAGCCAGTCCCAGTCCCTCCAGCATACTGCTGCTTACATCAGACAGTGATGAGGTACAGAGCTCTGGTAAGAAAGACTTTCTCAGATACATTTAAGTGGAAAAAGGCAACAAAAGTATTTATAATGGGCTTCTATCTGTATAAATAATTTTTTAATGTACATACATACTTACATTTGCCTAGACTATCTTTTGAAGAATATTTAAGATACCTGAACAAGACCATGGAACTGGAGTGGATGAGAAACATTTCATTGTACACCCTATTGCAAGCTGCTTGAACTTTTACTCTGAATTACTTTTTAATAAAAATTACTATTTTCAAAAATTAAATGTCATTAAATTTTCATTTTTACAATTTAATTCTCCTTTTCTTGATTACATACTTTCCCCCTTTTTTTTTTTTAGCGCTTTAAACAATTCTCAATATCTAGATGGATGAGAGCTTTAACACTAAACATGTCTAATTCAACTAGACCAATGATCCCAGGAAAAAGTGATAAAGTTGCCAAAGGGCTGTATAAATAGTTCTTTAATGTACACATAGACTTGTATTTGCATAGACGATCTCACTAGATTCTCACTAGATTAAACAACCTCTAACCAAAACTGGGCCCATAAACCAAATAAACTATATTAATGGATTAGAAAGATGTATTTCTGCATTTTGTTTTTTCCTAAATTAACGTAAGTGACAAAATTGTGGTTCGGCTTCAAGACATTTACCAAAAAAATCACACAAGTAATCATTTCACCTACAACTGCTTTTTGTTAAAAAATAAATTAAGCCAAGTATGCAAAGCACACTCAGATATTCTTAAAACAGTCCGGTATTCATGAATTCACACAGCAAGACCATTTTGTACCTCCCACTCCTCACAGTTTCACATGAAAATCATCAGGATCTAATTAGTGACTTAGAGAAAGGAAGCAATAATAAAGTGCATGGAGCAGTCTGCAAAATTTATAGGTCACTAAAGGTCACCCATAGCAACAAGACTTCTTGTCTCAGGTTTGCAATGTGTCACATGCCAGAATCCTTAGACTCAACAGGCAGCTCTGTACATCCACAATCAAGGAGCTTGTTTTCAATCCTTAGTGGAGACTGCCCTCTTGTCTAGTTTGACTTCCTTTCCATTTTTAGTGTCAGAAACACAAGGAAATAAAAGTCGTGGTTAGATTGATGTTTCTTCCCCCTGCTCTTCCACCTCCTGCTATGCCAGGAAGTAGCATTAAAGTTCTATCACATGATTGCCCAACAGGGCACAGGAAGCCGAGACCTTACAAACTGATGACTAGTGAGTGCAATGAAGAGAGATGGAGCTGAGGCTTAATTACACAGGGAATAGCACTGAAGTAAGATCAGGTTGCTGAATCACCACAAAGGACATTTACTAGGGTTTTTTCACTGTGTAACATATAGATGATATATGGACACACACTTAAAGCAGTTTCTTCCTTTACCATGACAAAGTATTCAGCAATAGGAATGTAATATAAGATGGGAGAGAGGACATCTGTTCTATCTGTTCTCTTCCACTCCCTTCCATGTCTAAAGAATTCTCCATTTTCCCCACCATCAACACAAATCTCAAACGATTTGGCAAATGTTAAGACAAGCATTAAATCTGAAGGACTACGACCTGGGGGATGGGGGGAATAAGGACAACAAGAAACTAAGGAGCAAGCAAGTGGTAACACAAATCCATACAGAACTCCATGGTTATAAGAAATCTGAGCATTATTCCTTAAGACGGAGATTGTCATGGTATCTGATAACTATGACATTTGCAAAATAGTGACGGATTCCTTCAAAATGTCTGTGAGCTCTTAAGTTTTTTGAAGCCAAGGTCAAACTAGATAGTAGAATAGAAAAACTAAAGATTTTTTTTTTCTGAGACAGAGTCTCACTCTGTTGCCTGGGCTAGAGTGCCGTGGCGTCAGCCTAGCTCACAGCAACCTCAAACTCCTGGGCTCAGGTGATCCTCCTGCCTCAGCCTCCCAAGTAGCTGGGACTACAGGCATGTGCCACCATGCCCGACTAATTTTTTCTGTATATTTTTAGTTGTCCAGCTAATTTCTTTCTATTTTTAGTAGAGACAGGGTCTTGCTCTTCTTCAGGCTGGTCTCGAACTCCTGAGCTCAAACAATCCACCCCTCAGCCTCCCAGAGCACTAGGATTACAGGCGTGAGCCACCACATCCAGCCAAAGATTTTTAAATAGTAACATGTATTACTTATACAATAAATAATTTTATATTAATATACATTAACTTACAAAAATACAAAGGAGACTTAAAGTCATAACTTTCAAGATGACCTAAAATACAAACCACATAAGCCAACTGTCACACTAATTATAGTAAATATGAAGTGATATGAAATCAATCCATTTCTTCTAATGTATTCTTCATTCAGTATCACTGAAGAGCAAGACCATGCAATCAAAGAATCAAACATTATACACAGAAATGATACATGCTAGAGCACAAATGGCCTTCAAAAGAGAAAAACAGATAACATCTATCATTTGTATAGTCTGGGATAAGAGATACAAAATGAAAAAAAAAAAAAAGCCATGACATTCAGCAAGTATATGAGTAGATTAAAAGGCATCATTTATTGCTTAATTCAGTTTTTATAAGCTAATATATAAATGGTTCAAGCTCCAATTAAAAACAAAGATACAGAACCTTTTAGGCTTTCAATTTTGAGCAGTCAGACCATGCTAAGTATTAATTATTACCACTGCAAAGGAAGTGCCAGAGTTCTATAAAATTCACCTTAAGATGAACATTAACTAAGGTGATATTTTACATGGATTAACTGTATTATTTTAAATTCCAGGCTATTCTAAGAAACATCAGACAATGTTTACTTGTGCACACCATAAAATCACAAATACCAATAAGCAACTATCCCTGATAAGAGCTGGCCGGACCACACTTACCGTTTTCCACATAGGGATGGAAGGGAAGGACCAGGGCAAGGATGACCCTGCCTCTAGTTGGCTCCAAGACACTTCTGATATCTTTTAACAAAGTCAGGGGCTGATCACAGCGGTCCAGCAAATTCAAGCAGCTGATGACGTCATACTGGAACCCTGTATTCTGCCATTCATTTATACCAAGTACTCTGGAAAAATCAGAAATACCTGGATTAATATAACTCCCCTTCAAAGACATCTTTAAAAATAATCAAGATGCCATCAGAAGCTCTAGCCTTGTCTTCTCAATCAAAGTAAATTCAGAATCTTCTAATTTATATTTGCAGTAATAAAACGGCCAAGCAAAGGAAAAGTAACAACTATATTTCTTTAAATTTAACATTTAAGCTATTTCTAAATCTCAAAACACACAAAATTTCCTTTATAAGAACTTATCATATGTTTAACAAATACAAAGACAAAAAGCTGATAAAAACGGTTATGAAACTAAGGCATCAAATTCTTAAACAACAGTCAATGAACAAAAGAGTCCTGCTTTTTAACATTCCTTGGAATTTAATCATAAAATACATTATACATTCATGTTTTCTATTCCTAGTGTCCCTCCTATTGTTAAGAGTGGCTGGGGCTGATATAATTTCCACTTACATAACCTGTGATCTTTTGAGCACATCTCTGTTCCCAAAAGGGAGATATAATTTCATACTCTAGAAATCTTTGTATCTGAATAACTATGGAGAACAAAAAATAAAGCACAGTATATCCCATTAAAACTATCAGTAAAGAGCATGGTTTAAAAACGACTTTCAACCCTCAATTATCTCTCTCTCTCTCTCTCTCTCACACACACACACACACACACACACACTAACTGTAGAGAACATTTTTAGTCCTCTACAACTGTGGTCCCCAGCCCCTAGGCCACCGACAGGCCACCGTCCATGGCCTGTTAGGAATCGGTCCACACAGCAGGAGGTGGGCAGCAGGTGAGTTAGGGAAGCTTCATCTGTATTTATAGCTGCTCCCAATAGCTTGAACCACCGCCTGAGCTCTGCCTCCTGTCAGATCTGCTGCAGCACTGAATTCTCATAGCTCGAACCCTACTATAAACTGCACACGCAAGGGATCTAGGTTTCGTGCTCCTTATGAGAATCTAATGCCTGACGATTTAAGGTGGAGCTGAAGCGATGATGCTAGCACTAGGGAGTGGCTGCAAATACAGATTATCATTAGCAGAGAGGTTTGACTGCACAATAAATGTAATGCACTTGAACCATCCCCAAATCATCCCCCCTACCCCTTCCCCTGCCCCTGGTGCATGGAAAAATTATCTTCCATGAAACCGGTCCCTGATGCCAAAAAGGTTGGGGACTGCTGCTCTACAACATTTTTATATACAGAAGGGAGAGTTTTTATATCATGAGTCTTTGTCAGCCACACCATTAAGGCAATTCCACAAATTACTTACTCCTGGCCTGGATAATACCAATCAGAATGTGGTAGGTGAGACAAGTTATGATAGACGCAGGTGAAAAAGGAAACAAGAAAAAGGATCTTTGGTAAGTAAGTCTTTACTAATGCTAAACAGATACAGTAGAGCTATTTTAGAAAATTCTAAAAGTATAATGAGAGCTGTTTTGAAAAAAACTCATTAGCATGGTATTTTATTGCATTTCTGAATAGAATAAAAAACACAAACCACTCAGCTGCATCTTCTTTTTAATCTATATTTTTATACAACTAAAGCCTCTTCCAAACAACAGTCTAACAAAATTCAAGGGACTGGTCAGATTCCTTTGTCTTACAGGTGTTTTGCTATACTACATATTGTTTCAAATAAGTAGGGCATTAGAACTTCAAAATCACTTTGCTGTATGGAAGTCAACCGCAAAAATAATTTTAAAAACTAAATTTATTCAAAGAAGAGTTTCAAAACACTGAGAAGATTCTACTTTTGTGATAAAACTTTCATCAATTCCTATTTTAAGAAGTGAAATGAAGAATTAAAAAGAAATAACTATTGGTATATTAATGCCTTAGCTAACCAGCCAATTTAAAATAAAATATAAAAAAAACAAATTTTATACTTGATTTAAAAAAACAAAGCAAAATCTTATGTTTATCTAAAATAAAGCAGAAGCCAAACAACTTCAACATATTTTAATCTAGAATAATCTCACTAAATCTACCTCAGAAACAGCTTCAGATAGGTAGTTTCCATGTTAATTCTGAAAGAGAAAAATACATACTCATAACAGAAAATTATGACTTTAAGGCTAGGACAGTTAAACCTATAGCTATAGAAGCTCAACTCCATCTTTACTTCTATTTTGTGATTTTTATTTGTAAACTCAATTCCATTTAGGAAGACAAATGTTATTATCCCTGCTCAAACTGCAGGAATCCTAATAAGTTATTAGCCCAGGAATCCTAGGAAGTTATTAGAATTTTCCTCTTTTATGAGAAAATGAAAAAAGTGACTTGTCCAAGTTCACAAGGCCAATCGCTGGCAGAGTAAAAATTCTAACTTGGAAATTCTAGTATGTTATTCAGGTCAATGAATCTGCACTCTCCATATAAGGTAAGAAAGACCTGACATCATTCTTTGAATAAACTCTTCCATTCTACCAGGTTGAGAGTGAATGGCAATCTGTACTTCAGTCTTAATAAGAAAATAAAGAGGATATGAACATGAGAAACAGAATTCTCAACAATATTTTTTTATAAGAAAGATCCCAAACCTACATACTGATTTAAAGTTAAGCATCTTTCAAATTTACATTAAAAATCTTTGTTCTTGAGTGGACGCAGTGGCTCACGTCTATAATCCCAGCACTTTGGGAGGCCAGGAGTTCCAGACCAGCCTGGGCAACAAGGTGATTCTGTCTTTACAAAAAAAATTTTTAAAAATTAGCTGGGTGTGGTGGCATGCACCTGTAGTTCCAGCTACTCAGGAGGCTGGGGGAGGAAGATCACTTGAGCCCAGAAGTTTGAGGTTCCAGTGAACTATGATGGTGCCAGCCTGGGTGACAGACAAAGCAAGACCCTGTCTCTTAAAAAAAAAAAAAAAAAAAAAAAACCCTTTATTCTCTGGTATAAAAAAATGTATTTATAACCCCTTTTTGAATTACCAGCATGAGAACTATCGGAGCAGAGTTAATTCCAATATCCCCATCACTGTTGCAGCTTCTTGCCACACACTTGTTTCCTTCACCATCTGCTAACCACCATCATGGTATGTAAACTAATTTTGACATCAACTTTTGGTAAAGCAGACTGAGAAAGGTAAACATGTTGCCAAAATTTATTCCTGCCAAAGGAAAATCGTTTTTTATTTATTGTCATTTGAATTACAGAATTGTTCATAATTGGACATAACCAAGAATGAATTGCATAATTCTTTCCTATGTGTATAGCTTTTCTAAAACAGCGTTTCTAACCCTAGAAGCAGAGTAACTGTTTAGGGGGTTATCATTTTCAAGAAAATGAGTTAAGTAACAGTTTTCCTTCCAGGAGGACTTAAAATACATTTTTCCTTAAAGAATGACAAAGTAATCAGTATTTTGATAAATCCTGGATTTAAAAAACACCAGAAGAGTTATTGTTTTGCTTTAAAAATTAAAGGCACATCCTTAAATTTTATAATAGAGTTGTCTGGTATAAACAATGACATCTTGGCAACACAGAGGAAAAACATGGCCATTTTCTGTTTACTTACCTATTTCAAAAATACCATACAGAACCTTTAATAAAAAGCCTGTTTTGGGGGTCTTGTGGGTTTTTTGTTTTTTTGAGACAAAAATTTGAGACAGGGTCTTGCCCTATCACCCAGACTATAGTGAGCGCTGTGGTTCAGTCATAGCTCACTGCAACCTCCAATTCCTAGGCTCAAATGATCCTGCTGCATTAGCCTCTCAAGAAGCTGGGACTACAGGCGTTTACCACCACACCCAACTAACTGAACGATTGACTGATTGATTGAGACAAGGTCTCACTCTGTTGCCAGGGCTAGAATACAGTGGTGTTATCATAGCTCACTACAGCCTCAAACTCCTAGTCTCCAGTGATCCTCCTGCTTCAGCCTCCCAAGAAGCTAAGACTACAGATGGGCACATGCCACCATGCCCAGCTAATTTTTCAAATTTTTGTAGAGATGGGGTCTCCCTATGTTGCTCAAGCTGATCTTGAACTCCTGGCCTCAAGCAATTCTCCCAAAGTGCTAGAATTACAGCATCAGCCACCATGCCCAACCTATTTTTTATAAAAATGGGCCAGGCGCAGTGGCTCATGCCTATAATCCTAGCACTCTGGGAGGCCAAGGCAGGTGGATCGCTCAAAGTCAGGAGTTCGAAACCAGCCTGAGCAAGAGCGAGACCCCCGTCTCTACTAAAAATAGAAAGATATTAATTGGCCAACTAAAAGCATATAGAAAAAATTAGCCGGGCATGGTGGCACATGCCTGTAGTCCAAGCTACTTGGAAGGCTGAGGCAGGAGGATTGCTTGGGCCCAGGAGTTTGAGATTGCTGTGAGCTAGGCTGATGCCACGGCACTCTGGCCTGGGCAACAGAGTGAGACTCTGTCTCAAAAAAATAAAAACGAAGTCTTGCTATGTTACCCAGGCTGGTCTCCAACTCCTGGCCTCAAATGATCCTCCTGCCCCAGCCTACCAAAGTGCTGGGATTACAGGCACACGCCACCTCAACCGGCTCAAAAGCCTATTTTTCGTAGGCCCAGATATTGAAGGGAAACAAAAAATATATGTATCTTACAAAGAAGCAAAAATAATGTGGAATTAAGCTGAAAGTCTGCCTTGCCATCATGGGTTGGGAGAACTCTAAACTTAGATGAGATACTACTTCCTCATTAAAACCTCAAATTGCACCAATGGTCACAAAACTTGCCACTTTTGTGACTATGTTTTACTCCATACCAGTAATATTATGGAAGGAGTGCCAACCAGTATGAATTTCCCATCTAGGCCAAACTGCAGATTTTGGCATATGTGCTATGTATTAGGAAAAAAATTTCGATTAAGTATTTTTTATGTGGTAGATACATTTACTAGGATTTTATACCATATAAACTCTAGATATATCATTAATTCAAACATTTGAAGCTTTACTAAATATTCCATTTAGGCATTTAGAATTGAAGCAAGGGAATGTGGGGGTGTCAATCATTTGAAGACAGGTTGCCAACACCTTCCTCCCCCTTCAAAGCACTGATTTTCTTTAAGTGGGGGAAAGACAATCAGCTTAGGAATTCAGCATGACTTATGCTATTGTTTTAACAAAGGTCAAAACATTCCAAGGTTTGAAATAGTGAATTAATTTCTAATTGAAGGAATATATTTCAATTATCACTACATAGACCCACCAGGATCTAATCTGAGACAGATTGTTAAAGCTAAAGGGGACCTTACGAATCACTTAGTTCAAACCCACACCTATGTAAGTCTCCTCCTATAACATCTCTCACAGCTATTTAAACACTGACAGTGATAAGGACTTAAGATGATTCAAGCTATTAGGAATGATGATCTCTCTAACCTGTAAATGAACTTCTAGGGCTTAGCTGTGCCTGACTATACCAGAGAGTATACTTAATCCTTTCCTTCCATATAAAACCCCATTGAATATCTGTTTACAGTAATATTCCATTCCACCCCCCTCCTACATGGTCTTCCCTTCTCCAGACTAAACATTTCCAAGTTTTGCAAATGCTCAATCCAGTCCTGCTCCAAAAGCTACACTGATACTGTCTCTTGTGTTAGTGTGTAAAAGTAGAAACATGTGGATAGGAAAGTGAGTGATTATATAATTCTTTCTCCTTTCTCTATAAGGCTAAGCCAGGCTTACCAAAAATATCATAGCGAAGGAGGCAGATTCCAGCTTCGCCTCCCCCATTCTATACTCAGCCAATATACAGAAATCTTCCAATCAACAGAATTCATACTGAATAAAGAATATCCTTCTTCCTAAGTCTCTCAAGCACCAGATGGTCCTAAAACCAAGATTTAACATTTCACAACCATTATCATCAATGGCTATATATATTAAAAAACAAACAAAACAGAAAATACCAAGTACTGTCAAGGATGTAGAGAAACTGGAACCCTTGTACATTGCTGGTGGGAATGTAAAATGGTGCAGTTGCTCTGGAAAAGTATGGCGATCCTCAAAAAATTAAACATAGACTTACCACGTGATCCAGCAATTCCACTTCTGCGTACACACGCAAAAGAAGTGAAAGCAGGGACTCACACAGATTATTGTTTACTCATGTTCATAGCCGCATTATTCACAATAGCCAAAGGGTAGAAGCAACCCAAGTGTCTATAGACAGATAATGGCTAAACAAAACGTGGTATATGCATACACCAGAATATCATTCAGCCTTAAATTCTGACACATGCTACAATAGGGATGAACCTTGAAGACATTATGTAAGTGAACTAAGCCAGTCATAAACATAAAATACTGAATGATTCCATTTCTATCAGGTACTTAGAGTAGTCAAACTCTCAGTGACAGAAAGAACACTGGCTGCAAAGGGCTAAAGGAAGAGGACAATGGGAGTTATTGTTTAATGCATGCAGAGTTTCAGCTGGGGAAGACGAAAAAGTTCTGGAGATGGATGGTGGTGACGATGCTTGCACAACAAACGTGTACTTGGCACCACTGAACTGTACGCTTTAAAATGGCTAAAGTGGTAAATTCTGTTATGTATATTTTACTACAATTGGAAAAAAAAATTTAAGAATACCAGATTCTGATTAGGGAACATGTCCCTACATCTGATCTGCCTTTTCCAAATTGTCTCTCACCAGATACTTTCCTCCCTAGAGTGCCAACTTCTCTGCCAGGGGAAGATTATTTCTCTCTAAATTTCCACTTAATTCTGTACGGAAAGATTTTTTTTTTTAAATTCCTAATCATGGAAAACTGCTTCTGATTTATATTCTTTAAATAATATACACTCAAGAAGAAATACATCTAAAAACCAGAAATATATCCCATGTCTAAAAATTATACCTGTATTTCTTCTTCTGAAGCTGCCATATCATAGTTTCAGAAAGCTCAGTGGCATAGATTTCTTCAAAATGAGGGCTCATGATTTTTGTGACTTCTCCATCTCCAGCACCTAAATCAAGAAGTCTGTGGGTTTTCCAGTCAGGATTAATTTTAAGCAGTCTCTGAAATTGATCTGGTGAAAACACAAACATTGAGCCTCTTCCTAGCAACCTGCAAAAAAAGGACAAAAATCAAGCAGTCTATGCAAATTAAGCATCCCCTATACACACACAAAGAGAATGTAGCACCAAAAACCATTTGAACGTATAAAATGTTTATTACATGATTAAAATATGTATTATCTTTAATCATATTATGATTAAAAAGCAAAGCTAATAAAATACCTCCAGACATCATCATTTGTATTTGGAGTTGCAAGTAATACCCCAAAAGGAATGGGGGAAGGAGGGAAATAAAAGGTGGAAAGAAGGATGAAAAGGGGAAGAAGGAAGATATAAGAAAAGATAAACATGAAGAACTTCAGTCAAAATAGGAAGAAAAAGCGGAAGGAGTAACAGAAAACACGTTTATCAGTTTAAAAAGATAACAGGCTAACAGAGTCAGACCGTGGTACTAGGTAATGACACTAGGCAAAGAAATCAAATGCAGAAAAAAGCCATTTCAAATATGGAACTAAAGGGTGAGAAAAAACAGTTTAAGTATAATAGATTTTTAAGAGAAAAACAGAAAAGAGTGGTCCTTGTGCTATTAGTTAATTTGCATTAACGAAGCAGATTCGTACTTGTGTCAGTTTATATGTTTAACTATTGGTTGGGCCCTACTACATCTGAAGTCCTAAAAGCCATTCAAAATCATAGTAATGCCTTTGAAAAGAGACTGAGAGGAGTTAAAATGGAGATCAAAGAGAACCTTCGGAAAAGCAGCTATAAGTCAAACCAAGTCTCGTGAAAGCATCACCTTGAGAAATTAAAATGCACTCCCTCCTTAGGACTTGTTTTCTAGCTCTGAAATCCAAGTCTGCCTAGGGCAGGGATTCTCAAGCTTCCTTTAAGCAGCAGAACATTGTCTTTAAATGAAGTGGAACTCATACATAATATAAAGTGACAAGAGAGCTACTGCTGCTGGAATGAGGTAGAAAGCCCTGGACCTGCTGCCAGTCCATTTCTAGGCCTTTCTCTGCAGCCTGAAGTAGCTCCTCAGGCACCTCCTCCTCAGACCCCAGAAATCTGTTTGAAAACCACTGGTCTAAGACGTGGCAGGGAAATCTGTACTGTATTGCTGCTTTCTGGAAATAATCATAGGTACAATATGTTTGCTATATAGTGACTGGAAATATGCAAGAAACAGTGCTTGCGGTAAGGCTAGTTTCAAGAAAAAAACAATGGAGTTCATGTAAAAAACTCCCCCCCCTTTTCCCATTCAAGCCACAGAAGAGTTTAACCAAATTTAATAATATACTTACAGTAAATCTTCTGCCACAAAGAAATGCTAAAAAATTGGAGAATGAGAGGGGGAAAGGTGCCAGAGACCACTAAATGTGATGCTCCCCACTATAACTGCTTATCAAAGGAAACCATATCTCACAGAAGACAAGTTGTTTTTAATCCTCAACTGTTCACATCTTATAGTGGAAAAACAAGCAAATCTGAGAAAAGGGACAGAACCTACTGAAATATCTGTACAAGATCTCACATGGAAACCAGAGTCAGTGCAGAAAGAGGCCACAGCACAGGCAGCGTGGCTGAGGGGGGCAGGTTTCAAATGCTGACGTTGACTTGCCACAGGACCAAAAGTAAGTCACAAACGGTCATTTCGCTTAAACTTTCCCAGCTACAAACAGCATGCTTCCCAAGCCATCTCCTTAGAATGTGAGGAACTTTGACACGACAATCATAAAATTCTAGAGCTGGAGGTCATCTGAGGTCACTGCTCACGGGCCATATGACTGTTTTACATGCAAAGGCACCAACGAAGAAGGAAGCAGTGTCCTATTTGCAGAGAACATATCAACAGGGGCTCCATAAAAAGGTCAACGCTGTCAAAAAAATAAAATCAACTGAGCCCAGTGTTTAGCAAGCAGGACCAATGTGGCCCTCTAGGGGAAACTGGGAGTAAATGGGAGATTTTCGAGTAATTACAATGATGTAGGGGTACTACTGTCATTTAGTGGGCAAGGACAGAAATTAGACTTCTGCAATGTGTAGGGCAATCTCACACAATGAAGAACTGCCCCACCTAAAATACCAAGACACTGACCTAGCACAATACAAGGTTGCCGGTAAACATATACTGTGGAGAGAGATGGTTCTCTAATTTGTCTGTAACTTCAGTGTATAATAACCATCCTAGGTTCTCTGGACAGAATCTACATTCGCTCTAGACTTAAGAGTCTATAGAGGAGGTATGCCTCTGCCCTAGAAAATAAACTCTGAAAACAGCTATCAAGTGTCTCCTTACTTGGCCTTCTCTTTTCCAACATAAAGGAAGTCTGGTAAGTATCCCAACTTAATTCAAGAACGTACCATAGTAATTATTTCTGTAAGAGACAGTCACCTGTGGTAACACTCTACCACTGCCATGTCTGGAAACACCAATGGGCTCAAAATTTTGTGTTTAGCTGAGAATAAGACACAGAGGGCAAGAAGGACTTGAGGGGGAACGGGGGTTTAAAAGAAAAAAGCAGAAGAGTTATAGATAAGGGAAGCCAAAGGGGCTTATTAATTGCACTGCCTCTTTGATCAAACTGTGAAATTCCAGGGCAGGGAATTTTAACCAGGGTCCAGTGAGTAGAGGAAAGGGGAAGCAATTCAGAGTTTGAAACCCCCCAAATTATATGCAAAATGTTGAATACAAGTACTTTTTGAAGAGGGGATTCAGAGGTACAGGACACAAAAAAGGATAAGAATCTCTGCTACAGTGACCCATCTGATTTCCAAAAGAAGAATAAATGGTACAGAACAGAAATTCAGTACAAGCAATTTTAGGAACAAAATGTCAGACAAGTTTTATAAACTCAACTACCAATATAAAAATAACAACTGTTTGCTGAAGCAAACGTATGGCAATTTCATATAAACAATGAAGAAAATCAAGTAAGATATCTTAAGAAATGGCTTGCAGTGCCTGAAAACATATTTAAAGACCAGATGACAGACCAGGATCCAGACATTCTGTAGAAACTGGCTCCAAACCTCAAGGGAAAAGAAAAAAGTGGGCCCAATCAGTGACTTCAGTGGTCTGACAAGGTTTTTTAAGCAACAAGCCCTATTGCTTTACTTTTAGGCTTTCTGGATTCTACAGCCTTGGGGCTGCTTGAAAATTTGGCCAAGAAAGGGTAATAAATAGTCCCAGAGTTTCTTCTACGGATATATATGAGGAAACCACTCTGGGGACAGAGAATTCCACTATAAGTTTACAGAATTCTGATAAGCCTAGACATTATTTAAGAACAGATATAGGCTGACAGTGGCTCACACTTGTAATCCTAACACTCTGGGAGGCCGAGGTGGGAAGATCACTTAAGGCCAGGAGTTTGAGACCAGCCTGAGCAACATAGCAAGACCCCCATCTCCACAAATAATAGAAAAATTAGCTGGGTATAGTGGTGCACACCTGCAGTCCCAGCTACTCGGGAGGCTGAGGTAGAAGGATTGCTTGAGCCCAGGAGTTTGAGGTTGCAGTGAGCTAGGATGAAGCCACTGTACACTAGCCCAGGTAAAAGAGCAAGACCCCGTCTCAAAAAACAAAAAAAACCACAAACCAAAGAAAACATCAAATGTAGTATTCTTCACTCACAACAGGCCATCACCCATTGTTGGAGTGATTAATTAGCTCCCCCTCCAATACTTGCTCCTGGGAAGTGTTTTAAGGCAAAGATCTTACAGTTAAGTATAAGGGCTTAAGGGCCATAGTTTAAGGGCCTGGTTCCAACGGTCTTGCCACCCTGTGGTCCAGAACCAGCAATATCCAGCAGCATCATTGGTATCACCTGAGAGCTTGTTAAAAATGCAGAATCTCAGGCCCAGTCCTGACTTACTGACTCATAATTTGCATTTTTGCAGGATCCCTAGGTGATTTTTGTGTACATCAAAGCAGAGAAGCACGGCCCTAAGTAACTCCTGCCATGAAAACATAGACTAATGAGGCTATTTGTCAAGTTACGTTGGATTTAAAGAACACAAATACAGAAAGCTAGCACATTGGACCAACTGCCAAGGATTTTAACTAGTGGAAGTGTTGTAGCTGAGGTGGTCAATATGTTGAACAGGATCATTTTTCTTTT
This sequence comes from Lepilemur ruficaudatus, assembly GCA_963574885.1. NCBI lineage: Eukaryota > Metazoa > Chordata > Mammalia > Primates > Lepilemuridae > Lepilemur > Lepilemur ruficaudatus. The sequence goes on from CAUYRT010028382.1 coordinate 22,937, forward strand.
TCATTTTTCCTTTTTAAAACCTAAGGATAAAGAAAAAATGTCCAAGATTCACTTACCCATTGATAGATGTCCTAGACATAAACAGGCTAAAAACAGATGACACAAAAGAATGATACAATTGGATAAATAGCCAGCCCGATTTCTCAATGCTGTTGTTTAAGAAGATCTGTGTTCCTTGATCAAGGTAACTCTGAACAAAGACAGCCTGGAGTGATTCGCATAATTTCTCTCTGTTGCACACATACCACTAAAAAAAAAAAAAGAAAAACAAAAATTAAAACACGCAACTGAAGTGTCACTTAAGAATCCAAAAACAAAAAACAAAAGACTAAATCAAATCAAAGATTTCCAAATATTCTAATCTCACGGCACTTTGAGGATAATCATCTCTTATATCCATATGACCTATAAAGTATAAAATTCTTCTTCACACATGACTTCTCATTTAATTCTCTTAACTGCCCTCAAGGTAGGTAGAGAGGGTGAGGGACAGGTGAAGAGGCTTTCGAGTCATTCAGCTTAGTAGGTGGCAGGACCAGACCTTAAGCCCAGGTATTCTGACTCCCGGCCCAGTGCTTTAGTCACTCTACCCTCTGCGCTCTAGAAAAACTCTGCTGGCCTCTCCTTCACAGAGATCCAACATCAGAAGACAAATAACTGGCATTAACCTTGTTTCTTTAGATAAGAAAACAGTCACATAATCCAATGACTTAACTCAAAACCACCAAACAAATCAATGGCAGAGTACGAAACAGAATTTAACACTCCAGTAACCAGATTAAGTTGCCTTTCTTCTTATAGGCTATATAGAAGAGACCTTTAGAAATCCTGAGCTCTGCTTTACAAACAGGTCACATGACATTCTTACAGCCTGGCAAAGTGTGCTCAAGAAAGATTAAGCAGTTACTTAAGGTCATATTGCAATCAATGAGAAGACAAAGTAACAACATGCTAAGAACTAAATTTCAAAGAACAGGCTCTAACCAGAAAGCACTTTTTAGAACAAAATTCAAGAACATCAACTGTAGATGAAATTTAATCTTCCATAATAATTATTTTCTATTTTTACTTAGAGTTAGTACACCAGAGAAGTGGGTAAGCAGATTGTACAGCAGCTTTAGAGTCAGCCCCACAATCCCATCCTGGCTCTGCCATTCCATGTGAGCTTGGACAAATCACTTAATCTTTGAGCCTCTATTCACTCATTTGTAGAAGAGGGATGTCACTGGTTATCCATCTATCCTGGTAGAGTACTACAACGATTAAACAAGATAATGCTGGCAAGTCCTCAACATAGCACAAAGCACACAGTGAGAATCCTATAATAATCATAGCAATGAGGCCTGATAAATAAAAGTACATTAAGTACAGTGATGAAACTGTAGAGTAAACCAGTTAATATTAATCTATTATCTGCTATGAAACAACCAATTTTTCCCAATAAGAAGTCTATTGGTCAAGACTAACTTACTTCCCCTTGACAAATACGACCATTTATCAGCAGTACGTGTCCTGTAAAGGATTACATAATTGGTGGACCAATTTTACAGTCATCCTAAGCTTGCTAAATGTTCAATGAAATCTTGGGTAACATTCCTGACACTAACAATAAAAGGAACCAGTTATAAGCCAACACAAACAAGCACATCAAATTTCAAAAATTAATCACTTTACAAACCCTATACCCTAAACTGGATAAACCAAACCTTTCCACTTGTTGACTGATTTGTGCTAATTTGTCATTTAACCTTCGGGTTCCCACCTGGAATAAACCTAACAACCACTGCTATCAAAACTGATATTATATAAATAGCTTATGTAAAGCTATTTTTATTTTGCCCACCCTATATGACAAGCAATGAATTTCTTACATTCATTGCCTACTCTTTTCCTTGGTCTGAAAATGTTCTTGCTTAATCATTTACTAATTCTTAATACTTATTGTGCCTGAAGTTAATGCTCCAGTGCAGGTCATAAACCATTTTTTATTATACTCGTGACCTCCTGGTACACATTCTGAACTCTGTAATACTGAGGTCATTCTGACTTTTATTTACTTTTTATTCTCTGAAATGACTAATCAAAATGAAAGCCATCACCTTGATAACAGGCAATCAGGTACATTCTATTAATGTGGACAAGAAGTCACTCAAATGAAAACAGAGGAGCTAAGAATTCCTCGGCATCCACTTGTCAACAGACAACTAGAACAATGGACTCTGACTTCCAAAACTAAATAAGAACTGGCACCATTAACTGCAAATATTGCTCTCAAATGCCAACAAGGAAACTCAAGTTTTTTTTTGGAAACTGAAGTTTTTAAAGCATTTCTCTTAATCCGTCAACATTAACGTATGGGGTTGAATATTCACCGCCACACAGGTCTTCCAGAAAAGAAACTGTTTACTGAACAGAATGTGCTATAGAACAAAAGGAACAAAGCTCTTCTCTTTAAAGATAAAGGTTGAAATGTATGTACTTCCTGATCATTTGCATGATACAAATGTCAATTCCATAGCCGTATTATTCATAATTTCCAAAAAGTAGAAACTCAAATGTCCATCAACTGGAGAAATAAAATGTGGTAGATCGGGACAACAGAATATATATTCTGACATAAAGAATGAAGTGCTAATTCTTGTTCCAACATGGACAAATTTTGACATTATGCTACGTGACATAAGCCAGCCATAAAAGGCCATATATTGTATTAATATCATTCTATTTATATGAAATGTATAGAATATTCAAATCCACAGACAGAAAGTAGATTGTAATTGCCATGGGCTAGAGGAAGAGGGCAATAGGGAGTGACTGCTATAGGATTTCTTTTTGGGATAATGAAATATTCCAAAGTTGGATAGTGGCAATGGCTGCACAACTCTGTGATTATACTAAAAACCAACGAATTGTACTCTTTAAAAGAATAAATTTTATGGTATGTGAATTATATCTCAATAAAGTTGTGTTTTTTAAACTATACACATATCTAAATGCAGGTAGCAGTTTCATCTTCCAGAAATTAAAAGTAATTTAAAAACATAAGTAAACCTCTTTAAAGATTCAAATTTTTAAATGCAGATCTGATGATGTCACTTTCCTGCTTCACAGGTGTCTTAGGGTAATATCCAAAATGCTCAAAATGACTGGCTTACAAGGCCCTACATGACCTTTGTCCATTCTGTGTCCACAGCCTCACCTGGTTGACATTCCTACCAACCCATGACACCTGGTCCCTATGTCACAGTGTTCTACCCTTCTTTCTTTTTCTGGAAGGCTCCTTTCCCATGGCTGTCTCACATGGTATTTGCTCTGCCCCCTATATTTCCCACCACCAACCCCTTCCCCTCTTCTTTACCTGATTAATTCAACCTTAGCCTAAATATTCTCTAGGTATATTTTCCTTGGCCTTCCAGACTACGCTAGGCCTCCTGTTCTAATATCCTCTCATACATTTCATTTGTCTCCTTGGTAACATTTATGACCTTTGAATTGAATAATTGTACATAATTGCATGTTTAGTGGCTATCTTCCCAGGTAGACTGAGAGCTTCATAAAGGTAGAGACAATAATGACTTCAGCCAGGTATAGTGGAGAGCACCTGTAGTTCCAGGTACCCAGGAGACTGAGGTGGAAGGATAGCTTGAGCCCAGGAGTTCAAGATCAGCCCAGGCAACATAACAAGACCCCACATCCTATCTCTAATTAAAAAGAAAAATGAATGACTGCAGTGCCTGGCACAGATACAGATGAACAATAAATGTTCATCAAATGAATCACTGTTAAGAATCACAGACAGTCTAAACAGAATTTAGAGTTTCTAACAAAGTCCTGGAGGAAACAAAGATAACCATAGAGACAGCTGTGACTGGGTTTCTGTCAATTTCTCAAACTCCAAGGTTTCTACAAGGCCTTGTTTTAACCCAATTCTGCAAACGATGGTTAAAGCTAGCGGCCTACCACAAAAACTGCATTACCACAAGCAAACAAGCAATGAAGGAAGATACTAAGTACCTACCACATGCCACACACCGGGCCAAGTGCTTTACATTTCACTTACCACCTTGCAACTTCTGAACAAACCGAAAGCTGAGGTCCCTAAGCAGCTCCAGCTGATTCAAGTTCCTGTTCCAGGTTCATCTCTTGTAAGAGTTTGTTTCAAAGAGTTTTTTCTCTTAACTCTACCCAGTGTGTCTGCTTAAGAAAAGACAGGACTATTCTACCAATTAAACTGGACTACGTATGTTTAGAGAAAAAAATAATCTGGTCTAGATAGTAATTAAATTCCTATAAGCCGGGGTTTCTCAACCTTAGGCACTGACCTTTGGGGCCAGATAATCCTTTGTTACGGGGGCTGACCTGTGCATTGCAGGATGTTAACCGGCATCCCTAGCCTTTACCCATCAGATGTCAGTAGTACCCCAAGTGACAACCCAAAATGTGCCAGGCACTGCCAAATGTCCCCTTGTTTGAGAACCCCTACACGGGCTTACCTAGAAAAAATTTCATTGTTCTGACTCTCCGGTAGGGTTTCCCAACTGTGCCAGCATAATTTTTATGATTAAATTAAAAGATGGACTCCCTGGCCTCAGGGTACTTACATTCCTGAGGGGAAGATAAAATCAGAAACAAAGTAAGTAATGGGACTATATGACATTGGCCAGGACCTTCAGAGCCTTAAATGAGCAGTCACTTAAGGCAAAATGGAAACTAGAGAGAAAATCAGTGCAGGACTCCCTGCGCACAACAGGCAGGCCCCTGGAGTGACCTCTCTCCAGACAACCTAGCTTAAACGAAAAGCTGTACTGAGCTCACAGCACTGGGTGGCCTGTCTGCAGGCTCCTGTGCACTTTCAAGCAGGTGAGTTCTTTGAATGTGTGCTCCTCAAGGACTACGGAGACAAAGGTGCACAAGCAAGAACAAAGTACTAAGCTTGTTAAATTTTCACACTGAAAGGACTATGTGCCAGCTCTACTGTGGGGCCCGACTACTCAGCTGGAGACCACAGTGCCTGAAAAAGCATCTTATTAGCATCTGCCTTTAAAGCTCACTCAAATTTTATTCAGTTAAATAACCAAAGAAATCTCTTAAATAACAAAGTCTAATGAAGCCAGAATTATTCCATTCTGTCATCTGCTGAGACCAAGTATGAAGTAGGATGTGATAACCAAACATAACATCTAAAAATTAGAGTAAATAGTAATATTCTCCCTACTTGCAACAACACTGCAAAGACACTAATAATTAGCCAAATAATAAACAGCTAATCAGCTGCACAACAGAGTTCTGCACAGGTGTTTGACAGTATTAGCTAATCAAAGTAATGAAATATTATGTCATACTGTCTTAAAAATGTCATTAAGCCCATGAACATCTCTTAATATTTATATAACCTTGGTTGATGACTCGTTCCTTCAAACTAGGAATGCAATTTTCCTATACAATTATATTTGCTTATCAGACTAAGAGATATAGTTAGAAGTTTTTCTGAAATTATTTTTTTGAGTTTATCAACTAGTCAAATGTGAATGTAATAGTCTTTTTTTCCAAAATACGAAGCACACTAATAGAATCAGAAACTTATAAAAAAAAAAACCAACTTACTGATTTTAGATAATGTGGTATAATAAAAATAAATGTTTGGTCTTTGTCCCAGGTTCTGGACAGAAAGTTCCTAAAACCCTTAGGAATCTCCAGAGTGGTAAGAATATCTCTTGTACACTAAGGAGATGGCTAGACCTAGATTGCTTCAGGATGGGAACCAAGCCAATAATTTCAACAATCATGTCTATATAATGAAACCTAAACTACAGGGTTTGGGAGCTTCTGGGTTGCTAAACACATTCATATGCTGGGAGGGTGGCTCACCAGAGAGGACATGGAAGCTCTACACCATGCCACACCCTCCCATACTTTGCCCTATGCATCTCTTCCACTTGGCTGTTCCCAGGTTGTATCCTTTATAATAAACCAATAAATGGAAGTAAAGTGTTTCCTAAGTTCTGTGAGTCATTCTAGCAAATTCTCAAGCCTGGGGAGGGAGGGAGGTATTGAGGCTGAATTTGCAGCCAAGTTTGACAAAAGCATCGGTAGCCTGGAGACCCAGGACTTGCAGATGGCCTCTGGGGTGAGGGCAGTCTTGTGGGACTGATCCCTTAACCCTGTGGAGTCTGACCCTAACTCCAGGTAGTCAGTGTCAGAATAGGATTGAATTGTTGAACACCCAGTTGGTGATGGAAAATTAGAAAACTGGCTGGTGTCAGAAAAAAGACACTGCAGGTAAGAATTTTTTTTCAACTTTAATCTTTACAAAAAGCTTGCACAAAATAGATAAAAAGGCCAGAACTTCAAACACTTGTACCATTCTCACCTAACTCACAAACTACAAAATCTTCAACTAGTATTGTATACACAGCTACCTAACTTCAAAGTCTACACAGAGCCCCTGAGAGTGGGGGCAGTTTCCTATGAAGAAGGCAAGCCTATTTTCACCACCCCTCAGACAACACAAGGTTTACCAGGAGCGGCAAGCAGTTTTTTTTGTAAAAGCCTGGGCCTTGAAACCAGGCAAAGCTGGGTTCAAAACCCAACTCTACCATCTATGGGCTCTGTGCTCTTGAGCAAGTCTCCTCTCTCTTAGCCTCAATCTTCTGTCTGTAAACTGGGGATGGCACCACCTACCTCGGAGAGACGCTATTAGTATCACAGCAGATAATATATTTAAAGTGCCTGACACACAACAGAAGCCCAATAATTGTTCATATTTCCTTTCTCTTCCTGTCCAGGGGAAAGGCTGGTCAGAGGAAAAGTGCAGTTCAAGGGAATGCCTAAAAACCACACTGTAGATCTGGGCACGCAGCCATCCTCAAAAGAAATGGATAACCAAAGACCTGAAACATTTGGTGCCACCAAAAACAATCAGAAAAGCTCCACTGCTCCGGGTCCATGAGCACGGAATCTTTTCTACTACTGGGAGTGAACAGACCAAGCCTGCTGACACTGACCTTGACAGCCAAGGATTCAAAAATCACATTTGAAGATTCTGCAATGCAAACAATCAGTCCAGACATTTCACCATACCTCCTTGCATCTAAGCACAGCACAGGCATAAATATTCAAACCATTCACCATTTTCCTACAAATGATACATACCCAACCCAATAACCTCTTTAGATGAGATTTCAATGCAGAGTGACAGATAACCCTCACATCCATGGGAGGCAGTGATTTATACAGATGAAATTATGTCTTGATTTAATAAATTACTAGCGATCCTCATTTCAAACTCACTCACTGTTAGCATTTTATAATCCTAAAATTTTAACAAAGCTTTAGAGGGTCTAAACAACAAAGCCTTTTTACTAGAAGTTACTAGGATCTTCTAGTGCACCTTTAAAAGGGAACATAAAGACCCCTGGTATGTCCAGCAAAAGAAAGAGATCCTATGAAACTGACGCAAACACTTGTTGGGAATTTCAACACAGGTTACAAGGAAGGAAAGAAACCCCTTCCAAAGTCTCTTTGGTATTCAGCTGCAAAGGCCTTCAAACTCTCCAAGGCAGTTCAGAGGAGGACACCAATCCATCAGTGTCATCTGGCTAGCTGGCTGACTATCCTTGAAGCATTGTTAACTCATGCCTGGTTTCAGTCAGCCTCCACAAGGTAAATGAGGGGTAAGGGGACAGGAAACTGAATCTGTCCTTTAGCACAACGTTTGGCTGTGATATCCATGTATTTCTTCATTTGGGAAAAAAAAACCCAAATGATTTCAATTCTATCTTGAATTCATCATCACTTGTAGCACAGCTTATATAAGCAGGTGAAAAAATAAGTCATAGGTATACACATACTTGAAATTTTAAGTTATACCGTAATAATTCCAGAGAGTGAATGTTATCTGTGCTTTCAAAAAACCTTGCAGTAAGTCACCTGAAGAAATTGTGGCAGTTTGGTTCCATCAAGTTCTACAACAATTCTTTCACTCCATCAATTGAGCTGCTGTTGAATGACTGTTATTACCAAGAACCCAGTTAGTGGGGCCTAAGGATACTTTCAGGTTTCAATAGCTCCATAATAGTTGTGTTAACTTTAAGCACTAGGTGCAATGCATCAAAAAGACTAGATTCAAAAAGTTTTTTTTTCCTTTTAAATTCTCAGTTTGCCAACCTTGAAAAGTGACATCTACTAGTTTCTCACTGACTGGCTCTACTTCATCCAAGGAGTCAATATATTAACCCTGCCACCTGTGATTAAGAATAAAATGCTGATTAAGGAAGCTGGGGATTTTCTCTTGGAAAAACTTTTTGTTTTTTCTGTAAAAGGACAGACAGTAAATATTTTAGGCTTGCAGGCCATACTGTAGCAATTACTCAACTCAGCTGTTGTAGCCCCGAAGCACTAGCTCTGCTTAAGTAAAACTTTATTTGTAGATGCTGAAATTTGAATTTCATATATGAAATTTTCATGTGTTATGAAATATTATTTCAATTTTGTTCTAGCTAACCATTTAAAAACGTAAAGCTATTCCTATTTCACAGGCTGTATAAAAAGTCAGTGAGATCAATTTGGCCTGCAGGCCACGTCCCTGCTCTAAGTGGAGCACTGCTTCTCTTGCTTGCCCAAAGTAAAACATAATCCCAGTTTTGAAGCTAGCACACCAAACCAAATTATTAAAATGGAGCTGCTACCATAGTTTTAGAGAGCTTTTAGCCCAAAGGAGCCTTGCATCTCCTGGCTATACTAACGAACGAGCACTTTTTAATGAATAAACATTGCCCAAGATCTCTCTTTTAACCATAGAATTCTCCATCGTAATTCCTTAATAAAATAACCGTAAGGAAAAATTGTGCTGAGCATGGTTCAATCAAATCCATTACACTACTTTCATGCAACTCCAAAAGAACCAGATGTGGCTGGCTATGGAACTCACACGCCCAAATGAACACCAGAAGACCTTGTATAAAACTATTAATTTGAAAAGGGAAAACAGTTAAAGTTGCTTCACAAGCAACAAAGTTATAAGGCAAACCCAGGATCCTGGAATATAAAGCTGGTAAGAAATCATCAACTCAGACATGATGCAGAAAGGACAGTCTCCTACTTCACTGTATCTCCTGGTGGTTTCTATATACACTTTTCTTGTGTGCATTTTCATGTTTATTCATGGACAATTATTTTCATAATATGAAATGTATTCACTTTAAAATAAGGTCTGGAGTCATTATTCTAAAAAAAAGATCCCTCCCTAAATATTCAGAAAACACCAACCATGTTAAGTCTTCATTCTGGAGAAATCATTTGCCAAATTGTTAGTACAACTAACTGGTTAACACACATGCATAGCCACATGCATGCACACACATATACATTCTTGAGTATTTCAGGAAGCATAACAAAGTAAATGGGGTACCTGAACCAGTATTGGTTTTCATTAGAACCTGACAGATTTAGCTTTAAAAAGGCAGACAATTAGGAAGTATCCTCTGTTGGGAGAGGCTCCACAAAAATCACACTGTTTAAGTAGTTCTTCAGTTTTTAAAATTAAGTGTGGCCGGGCACGGTGGCTCAGGCCTGTAATCCTAGCACTCTGGGAGGCCGAGGCAGGAAGATCGCTCAAGGTCAGGAGTTCGAAACCAGCCTGAGCAAGAGCAAGACCCCATCTCTACTAAAAATAGAAAGAAATTAATTGGCCAACTGAAAATATATAGAAAAAATTAGCCAGGCATGGTGGCACATGCCTGTAGTCCCAGCTACTCAGGAGGCTGAGGCAGAA
>CAUYRT010028383.1:0-96018 GCA_963574885.1 Lepilemur ruficaudatus
CAGAGTAGATTTTTAAATGTAACAAGATAAGTCGACTTGAGTGGTAATATATTTTGGGAAATCAGCTCACTATAAATTGTGACTGTAAACATTATACTGTAAATGCTTTGTAGTTTTCCCCCAATAAAAAAAAAAAAAAAAGACCAGCCTGAGCAAGAGCGAGACCCTGTCTCTACTAAGAATAGAAAGAAATTAATTGGCCAACTAAATATATATAGAAAAAATTAGCCGGGCATGGTGACACATGCCTGTAGTCCCAGCTACTTGGGAGGCTAAGGCAGAAGGATCGCTTCGGCCCAGGAGTTTGAGGTTGCTGTGAGCTAGGCTGACGCCACGGCACTCTAGTCCGGGCAACAAAGTGAGACTCTGTCTCAAAAAAAAAAAAAAAAAATAAATAAATAAATTCAGAGATCCCCCCCAATGCTATTATATTTCCAGACTTTTGACTCTATGTTTTATTAAATTGTATCCCCTAATTAGGAATCATAATTTTTGATTTATGCAAATATTTGGTTAGAATTACCCACTTGTTTGCTCTTTTTATTATTTATCATTATTTTTGCATTTCAGATCTTCCTTCTTGGATAATTTTCCTTTTTCTTACAGTATTGTACTTGTTTTTTAAGTATTTTTAGTGAGGGTCTGGGGGGGATAAGCCATCTCAGTTTTTGTGTATCTGAAAGTGTCTTTATTTCACCCTCTTTATTTTTTTAAAATTGTGAAGTAACTTTTCAAACACATCAAGAATAGAGAAAATAGTGCGATAACTCCTCATGTATCCATTGTTCACTTTGATATGGTCAATCCATGACCAATCTTGTTTCATTTATATGAAACCCACTCCCCTCCCTAATGATTTTTGGCAAATCCCTGATAGCATATAATTTCATCAGCAACATTTCAATATATATTTCTAAAATATAAGGACAACCTAAGAAGCTTACAACCACAATACTGCTATTACATCTAAAAACTTAATACTATTTTTTCATATAATCAAATATTCAGTCAATGCTCACATTTTTCCAATTGTCTTGGATGTTTTTTCAAATTTTATTTGACCTGGGATCAAATAAGTTGCATACATTATAATTGGCTAACATGTCTCTTAAGGCTTTTTAAATGTATAGCTTCACTCTCCATTTTTTCTTCTTTTTTTTCTTTATTATTATTTTTCTCATTGAAGAAACTAGGTCATTTGTCCTGTAGAATTTCCCACAGTCTGATTTTCATTTGCATCCCGGTGGTGTCAATTAACAGATTCCTCATCCTCCCTCTTCCCTTTATAAGTTGGTAGTAATTAGATGTAGAGCCTTAAACATATTCAGTTTTCACCCAAATGACTTCATATGTGGGGTTTTCTACTTCCAGCAAGAGTACATAATGCCTGGTTGTCTTTTCTTTATTTTTTGGTTTATCACCCACGAATGATCATTACCAACACTGGCTAAAGCCAACTCTGACTATTCTGCATCTACCCTTGTGCAGCTGAGCTCATTTGGAGAAACATATGCTTACCTGTTGACTGGTCACACTTCAAGTTCGTGACCCCTAATCTCAAGTGAGCACTTGAGATTGTTCACCAACTGCACATTTCTTAGTCCAGTCGCTTCAACTTCTCTCCATGACTATTTCTTTATTTTCTCTTTGCCCAGGCCTACCAAATCGCTTCTCATATGCACTCTCACCTCTTACCGAGAAAGCAAATGAAGTCATAAGAAGATATTTGCATATTTCCATGGCCCCAGCTACCTATTTATCAGCATCAAGAGCTGTATACTTTTGCCTTCCCTCTGCTGCCACGAACTCTATACGCTGCTAGCAAAGGCCCACCCTCCTCTGCTTTACGCTACATCCCATTCCCTCTCACTTTCTCAAACACTCACTACAGAAATTCTCCCCTTTTCTTATGCACCATCATTTTTTTCTCTTTTCTGAGTCTTTCCTATAAGTATTTCCTCTGTTATCCCCTCAATTCTCTGCTCCCCTTTGCACCATCCCCCCTGCTCCCCCTGCCCCAGTCCATGGAAAAATTGTCTTCCATGAGACCAGTTCCTGGTGCCAAAAAGGTTGGGGACTGCTGTACTAAAGGACATCTTAATTCCTTTCAAGTTTTGGCAATTATGAATAACACTGCTGTAAACATTTGTATGCAGGTTTTTGTGTGGACATAAGTTTTCAACTCCTTTAGGTAAATACCAAGGGATGTGATTGCTGGATCTTATGGTAAGAGTAAATTAGTTTTTTAAGAAAGCATCAGACTATCTTCCAAAGTGGCTGTGCTGTTTTGCATTCCTACCATTAATGAATGAGAATTCCTGTTGCTCCACATCCTGGCTTGATGTCAGAGTTCTGGATTTTGGCCATTCTAATAGGTGTCTCATTGTTGTTTTGGTTTGTATTTCCCCGAGGACACATGATGTGGAGCATCTTCTGATATGCTGTGCCATCTGCACATCTTTGATGACGTATCCGTTAAGGCTTTTGGCCCATTTTTTAATTGGTTGGTTTGTGTTCTTACTGTTGAATTTTCAGAATTCTTTTTGTATTTTGGTTATAACTCCTTTATCTAATAAGTATTTTGCAAATATTTTCTCCCAGTCTGTAGCTTGTCTTTTCATTCTCTTGATAGTGTCGTTCACAAAGTAGAAGTTTTTAATTTTAATGGAGTCCAGCCTATCAATTCTTTCTTTTATGGATTGTGCCTTTGGTGTTGCATCTAAAAAGTCATTGCCAAGCCCAAGGTCATCTAGGTTTTCTCCTGTGTTATCTTCTAAGAGATTTGTAATGTTGTGTTTTGCATTTAGGTCTGTGATTCATGTTGAGTTATGTATGATCCCTGTTTAGAAAAGAAAAGGAACAGAAGAAAAGCATTACAAAAGGAATCAGGGGTACCCATATTAATATGAACAAGAAAGGATTCAAAGAAAAGGGATTCAATGCAAATGAAAGATATTTCTTACCAGTTATTGTGGAAGTCACCAAGATGCAGTAGTCTTAATCTTTATATACATAAGAATATAACTTTGAAGTATATAAAGCAAAAATTGAAAGAAATAAATGGAAATTGACAAACTTACAATTGCTTGTAAGGCAGGTTTTGGCAGAATCTGCTCAGGACGTAAGAGAGGAGGCACACAGAGACATCAGTAATGCCAGGGCAGGGTGGGTAATCTCTGCTGCTGCAGCACAGAAGTGGACACAGACATAGATCCGTAAGTGAATTACTATGGCTGTGCTCCAAGCAACAATTATCTACAGAAACAGGTGGCTTGTTGGATTTGGCTCGAAGACCATAGCTTGCTTATTCCTGATATAAACTACTTGAATAACACACTTAAATTTATTTATACACACACACATATGAGTAAATTAGTGCCTGACACCAGAGCGTACACATGACTTTCAAATATATTTGGGACATCTAGAAAAATGGATCATTTGTTTTTGCTAAAAACATAATTTTAGCAAATTAGCTTTAATAGGGGCCTGTCTGTGGCACCCGCTGGTCAGGCGGAAGCCTTGAGCCCCTCCGGAGTCATGCCTGGGACAAGCGCTCTCCATAACTACCCCCACCCCCACCGCCACGCCCCTCCCATTGCTGTCCCCCGGCGGAGCTCCCCACAGGTCCCCAGTGAATGGGAGTCTGGCTGGCTGATGTCCTCATCTCCTTCAACTTCTTGGGGAGCTTCCTTCTTCCCAATCTGAGGTAGAGATGACACCATCCCAGGTCTCTAGAAAATCCCAATTTGATGGGAGAAGAGGACAAAAAGTAATTTGTTCTTTTTGTCATTTCTTTATTCACATGTTGAGACTTGCAGTGCCGACTCTGCTCTGGGTGACGGTGTGTGTGGCAGGCAGAGGTGAAGTAAACACAGACCGTGTTTGATCGAAGCCCTGTCTCCAGGGGAGAGGACCAGCAAGCCACTGGGTGGGAGGAGCTTGGGAGTGGGGGGTTCCCTCGGAGCCCCTGAGCCCCCAGGCAGCCCAGCGGTCACTTTCTCTGTGAAGCCTTCTCCAGGCAGAGCCATCATCACCGTGTCCCTGTGCATCTTGGTGACAGGCCCGGGCACACACATGCTTTGCCCTGGTCTACCTCTCTGAGGTCTGGGCTGTGTCTCACTCACAGTTACGGCCCCGTGCCCAGTGCAGCGGGAGAACTCCATAGGCGCTGGTTGCACTAGCGAGTGAGGTGTCCTCAGAAAGGTTCAGGTAACGTGTGTGGAAATTCTGAGGAGGGAGAAATCACTTTTCAGGTGAGGAAGTCGGGGCAAGTTTCGTTGGGGTGTCCTTTGAATAGGCCGTGGAGCATTGCCAGGAGCCAACGGTGGTGAGAAAGGTGGGACCGAGGGGAACCACGGGATGCTCAGGGACAGCGACTTACTTTGGCTTGTTAAGGGGCGTGTGGGCCGGCCGCACCCCTGGGCTCAAGCGGCAGTAGGGGTGGGGTGGAGCAGAGTGAGAGTGTTCCACAGCGTTCACCAGATTGTTAAGACGGGTTCTGCTGCTCAGCTCTCCGCACTGCAGGATGGGAAGACCCAAATGCAGCCCAGAGCCAGGTCCCACCCTGGGAAGAATTCCAGATCCTGTCGAGAACAGGTTTGTTGGGAGGATTTACTGTCGTTAATTCTGTTAGCTTGATAATCACAGGAGTTTGCTTTCTCTGAGGCTACAAACACAGAGGGTATTGGGAAGTGGCCCATGAGTGACCCTGAGAAATTTATCTGTTCAATCAAATTTGGGACATTGGTTGCGGAGAATCCATTCAAGTTGGCAGCAATTACTCCCTGTTTCACCCAGTTCCAAGAGAAGGTTGGGCCATCGAGGCTGAAACGGGTAAATGGAAGAAAGCAGTGGGGGGCGTTCCAGGAAGACTCCCTGGCCAAGGGGACTTTGTGATTCTGACTGACAATCAGGGCTGTTCCTATTACAGCTGGCCTCTGTCAGAGACCCCACAGAGAGACTGTGGCCGGGAATGCGGAGAATCAGTTGTTTCCCAGGCTCCCACACGGTGGCGCCACCGAGCGCCCACCGCACCGGCTCACATGCGTTCTCCATGGTGGCTGGGCCGTCCCGCTTGCTTCCCGCCTTTTTTTAGGTTGTGCCACTGTCCCACATAAGGCACAATCTCACACCCTATTTTTTAGGGGCATATGTCCTCTGGTCTTCACTAAGAGCTTCTGAAAGGCAGAAGGATTTTCTCATTTATTTGTATTTTATTCTTACCCCAATGCCTACCACAGAGCTTTGCACAAAATCATATTTTGGGGATGCAATTGTTAATCAAGAGATGGCAGAAACTGGAAAAAATTAAAATAATTAAAATTTTAATGATAGTGGATTGATTAAGTAGATTTTGCTACATATATGCGTAAAATCCCTGTGATAATACAAAATATGTATTTGGTCTTGGTTCCTGACACTGAGCTTCTAAAACCCTGGGAATTTCCTGAATAATAGGGCTGATAGGAGCATCTTTTGCTATTCATAGCAAGCCCCTTCCAACCATACTGAGTTTATGCTGATGAGGTGACTCTTGGTGGGCCCCTACATAGCTTCAGGATGGGGGTTGATTGCCAGAGGAATCACCCACGTGATTAGAAGGCTGGCACTTTCACCAGGGGCTGGAGGTCAAGTTCAATCACCGAAGGCCAGTGATTTAATCAACCATGCCTAAATAACGGACCCCCCATAAAAACCCTAAACGGCAAGGTTGGGAGAGCTCCCAGGTTGGTGGGCACACGGAGGTGCTGGCAATAGGGGGTCACCTGGAGAGGGTGCCCCTTCCACGTGGCCGTTCCTGAGTCGCATTCTTTATAATAAACCAGTAACAGTAAGCAAAGTGCCTTCCTGAGTTCTGTGAGCCCTTCTGGCAAATTATTTAACCCAAGGAGGAGATTTGTGGGAACCTTGAATTTATAGCCAGTCAGACAGAAGTAGGAGAGGTCCAGGTGCCGAGACTGGCATCTGAAGAGAGGGGCACTCTCGTGGGACTGAGTCCTTAACCCGGGGGGTCTGTGCCACCTCAGAGTTAGTGTTAGAATTGCATCGTAAGATGCCCAATTGGTGTCCTGAGAGTTGGAGAATTGTTTGTTGTGAGACAAACCCCCACACATTTGGTGTCAGAGTGTTGGGAGTAAAAATGTTTCTGAAATTTCGCATAATGTAGCTATTTAACATCAAACACTCAAAGATATATAGGATTTTGGGAAATGTTTAAAAAATAGTCCTAATTGAAAAAGCAGTTATGAGACAGCTGGAGAAGCCCACGGCCGTGGCCCACAGAGTGGACATGGGATGGGGATGAGGGGTGAGTTTAGGGGTGTGATTGTTCCAGATGTGGTATGGGGGAGAGACCTGAGGGTTCAGTCTGACAAGGGCCTGCACACGAGGCCGAGGAACTCAGGAAACGGAGCTGGTTTTGTGCAGCAGAGTCAGCTCGGGCTCTGAGTACATAGCAGGAAGCTAGTTTTACACGGGGGAAGCTAAGAGTCCCTAATGAAAAGTGCCCGTGACTTCCACATTTATATCAATTGGTTTTCAGCAAGAGGGCCAAGCCAAACAAAGAGAAGGAATAGTCTTTTCAACAGACGCTGCTGAAGCAACTGATAGCCACATGCAAAAGAATGACGTTAGACCTCCCCCTGCCCCAAACACAGCCCACCCATCACACGTTTCCCATACTCCTGTGGTCATTGACTAGGATATCAGTTTGTTCTAAAATTAAAGGCTAAATAGGTCTGTAAAGTAGAAAGTAGATATACATGGGTGAGAACTGGCAAAAATCCCTAAAGGATCCTATATATTTAGCCAGGATAACCTGATTCATCATCTTAGATACCAAGGTGGCTACACTTCTTTGATTTTTAAAGTACTTGCTTGATTCTCTCCACCCGCATCCCACTGCCCTCTTACTCAGGAACTGAATGATCTTCTTGAGGTCTCTACTTACCCTTGAGTTGTTTAAAACCGTAGGGGGCTTCAGGGACAATTGGGGGTAAACCTCCTTTCTGACGCTAACCTGAAAAAGCTACTCCTTGGCCGCAGTGGCTTCTGGATATCACAAGGTAATTGCTTTCAGTGACTGGTCTCCACGGTTGGAACGACATTTAGTCTGGAGTGTTTGTGGCGGTTGTGAGTTGCAGGTGTGGGGGTGAAGTGGGGGGGGGTGCATGTTTGGCACCACGTTTGTGGTTCTTTCCTAAGTACATGACCTTGAAGTTTTGTCTAGACATCTGTCTCCACCTCCAAACCCTGAGCTTCTCAAAGGTAGAATGTTATTTAGTTCATTTCTGTTCTGTTTCTCCCCAGCACCTAGCACAGGTGTACCCAGTACCTAACACATGGCAAAACTCTGAAGACATCAATTTTAAGGAAGAGTTGACATTGAAATGTATAAACTAAAGATAATTTAAATGTCTACCAATGATGGATCAATAAGATGCATTTTGATATATGCAAAAAAATGATCACTATATACCCATTAAAAATCAAGCTAGCGTTGATTAAGCATGTAGATGTCCACAGCATGACATTAAGTAAAAGGGGTAGCTCCAGCACAGCTGTGGAAGGAATCATCACGGGGTATTTGCATGATGTGGGGGGTTGTTTTGTCCCAGAGTGAACGAAGGTGGGGGGAGGAGGAATGTCACCTGACCCCCTCCTCCACCAGCCATAGGTCAGAAATGGAGTTTCTTTTGAGTGACAAATTATCATCCAGCAGTTGTCCAAGGCTGAATCATATTGGTATACAAAATTTGTTAATTAGATGGTTTCAACCTTGAAGGTTTGGGTTTTACTTTTGTTCCTTGGTTACAGATATTGCAGTGATGAACATTTTCCTGATTATTGCTTTTAACATCTGCCTAATTACATTTTCGGGATAAATTGCCAGGGGAATGATGGCTGGATCAAAGATGTTCAATGAAATCCTCAGTGGCTTCTGCTTGGCAATGCTAAATGGTTTTACTTTTTAGAAATTCGAGTCATGTTTTTGGTTTAGAAACGTAAAAGTGTATTGATGAACCACTTGTTTGCTGAGGAAATCATGTTGGGTAGACGAAGGCTCACCCAGCCAACTGGAGAAGGTGTTGGCTTACGCATCTACCAATTGTTTTCTCTCAAATTTTCAGGGATGCCTAGACGTAGTCTCTGGCTCAATTACCTGTCCTCTGGCGCCCCCTTCTGGGAGACTCACACATCAGCCTGTGGGGCCACTCCCAGGGAGCTGCCAGGGGTGAGACAGGGTCAGATGGAAAAGGCTGCTGGGAGTAGGTTTGTGTTGGGGTGAGACGGGATAGGGGAGTCCCTGTCACTCAAATGCCCAGGTGGCACCTGTAGGGGGGCCAGGCTTAAAGGTCTGGCCCCCTCAGAGCAGGGTCGCTTTCATGTTGCTGTTGTTATTATGAACAAAGCTGGTTCTACCACTGCTCTTTCACCTCCCACCCATCACCCAACTGATTGAAAAACCCTGTTTTAGCTTCTTTCCATGCACAGGATAAAGTTGCAGCTCTAGTTTGGCACACAGCTCTTGTTTTGTCTCCATCCTGCCCCCGCTTGTTCCTTCTAACGGCTCATGATGCACCTTGTGGGCTCCATCCCCTAAGTGGGCCATGCTCTTTCATACGCCTGGCCTTTACCCATGCAGTGTCCTCTGTCTGAGGTGCCTGGCCTTCCATTCCTCCTTGCAACTCAAAACTCTTCTTCAAGTCCTAACTCAAATATCACCTCCCTAAGGAAGTCTTCCTCAACAATCCAGGCAAGAGATGCTCCTTCTTGAGTGCCTGGAGCACCCTGTTTGGTGCCATTGGTTATTGTCCACAGTGCAGTGTGACAATGTGTGACTGTCCCTTCACTTGTCCCCACCCTATGAGGTGGCCTGTGTCTCACTCATATTGCCTGCAGAAGGCCTGGTAAACTGTAGGTACTCAAGGATATTTGTCGAATGAATAAATGAATGAATATGCTCCATGATTGTGGAGTCTGAGGGTTCCCTAATTTAGGGAAGACATCTCAGGAAGATGTATTTAAGATGTGTCAGGCCCCACCCAAGCCCTGGAGCTGGAGGATGAGCTCTGAGGCCAGGAGATGGATAATGTGACCTTTTGTGGTTCTGGGGGAAGGTGGGTTGAAACTAGGTGAGCTAATCTTAGCAAGTAAACGTTGTGATGTCATCTCCGGGATGCAATTAAGGCTCAGTCCTGCTGCTGAAGAACCCACGAAGAGTCGCAACCTTGGCTGCCGTCATTGGAGGCACCGAGGAAGGGTTGGATGTGAGGCTTCGTGGTGGGTTTCTGGCTCACACAGTTGCCCCTGCCTGAGCGTCAGGGAGTCTCCAGGATCAACCGGAAGCTGGACCTGTGGGTTGAGATCCTTGCCCTGCTGGCGACAGGTCAGTGCCTCATTCCAGAGAATGGTGGGGGCAGGATGGGCTGTGTTGGGTCTCTGCAGGTTCTAGAAAGCAGAGAGGGGCAGTTTACCTGTTTTGGAGAATGTGGACAGTGTGGATGGGTGTCCCAAAAGCACAAGTGTGGCCCAAAAGGGGTTTAGAACCCTAAATTAAAAGCATGTCTTCCGGCCTATTCCCAGAGACACGGGTTTGACTCAAGCACCAGGTGGATCAGTTGTGTGATCCTGGGAAATTGCTTAACCTCTCTGGGTTTCATTCCCCCTCAGAAAATGGGGGTAACGCTGCCTCCTCTTAAAGCCACTGTAAGGATGAAATGGCATAGCGTGTGTGAGGCGCTTCCCCTGGTGTGGGGCTGGCTCCGTAAGCGGTGGAGGTAGCAGCTGTGATTCTCTGCATGGCATCTGGGAGGACAGCTGACGTCGCTCCTGAACACAGGGCTCTCGCTGCCATAGGAAGTGGGGAGTGGAGGCCGCAGGCATCAGAGCGCCAGGCAGGGGCTGCACGGAGGCTCTGGGAGGGCCACAGGATCTCAGGGCTGAAGGGATCGTGCTGATGGCATGTCGCCTCCTTTTAGAGAGAGCCGCACAGGGAGGTAGGAGCAAAGGTGGCAACCCATGCATTGTCTGTACGTTCAACTGGGAAATAAAGCGACAATGAGAACACAAGCAGGGCTGGGGTTTCTGGGCAGAATAATGATTTTCATATTCTGTGTGTGGCACAAAACAGCTTATAATCGTGGGGATTCTGCTTTTTCAAGGATTTTAAAAATATTTCAATTGGAAACAACATATATAAATACTGTCTTGCTCCAAAGAGTCTTCAGTTGCTCCTGGCCTCAAGTAACTGCTAAGCTGAGGGTAGGTGGGAGGGGAGGAGGACACAGCTCTGGTGCCCAGAAGGCCCTCAGTCCCAGTGAAGGGACAGAACCTGCCCTGAAATTTCACAGGAAAGCTTCTAGCAGGGCAGAGACTCTGAGTCAAGTCTGCAAGGAGTCAGATGGAGTGCAGAGAGGGAACCCGAGACAAGGAGCAGGAATGTGGGCAGGAACAAGAGGGCAGAAGGTTCTTGGAGGAAGCACCCATCTGCTATGGACTGGTCCAGATGAGGTGCTGCTCTCTCCTCCCAGATTCTCCACTGTTCCCAGCTGCTCCACCCCTGCATCCCCAGATCTGTCCCCTGCCCTGGGCTGGGGCCCAGCCGTCATGACGGACACGCCAGTGGAAGAATCCCTCTTCCAAATCATCCACTGCTACCACCAGTATGCGGCCCGGGAAGGTGACGTGGAGACACTGTCCCTGGAGGAGTTTAAGGCCCTGCTCCTGGACAACGTTCCCCGCTTCATGGAGAGCTTGGTGCGTAGGGTCTGGGCCCAGCGCACTGGTGTAGGGTTGGTTCTGGGCTTGGAAGTGAGTGGTGAGGATGTTAGGCTGAGGGAGCTATCTCCTAGAAGAATCTTCCATTCAGGGAGAAAAGGAGTGAGGAAGTGCTCGAGGGCAGGATTTGTGGCCAGAGGAGTGGATGGGTCCCTGCCCAGCTTTATTTCTCATCCCTCCCTGGCCCCACTCCAGCCAAGCATAGCTAATCCCTGGAACTTGGTCTTAACCCCAAAACTGTTCCTTCCTCTGCCCATCCTGCCTCCCGAGTGCCGGCCCTAAACCTCCCCTCTGCCCACAGGCCACTCTGGTTGCCTCTGCCCCAACCCTCTGCCACCACCCAGCCCTTTGAGCTTGATCGCTTCTGGGCTAGCACAGACCTGGCCCTGGGGCCCTTGCCTTGGGGGATAGTGTAGGCTGCGGTGGCCACCCCAACCCAGGAGGAGAAGGAAATGTAGCTTCCAGGCCCTGCCCATCTCCTCTGTCATCAGCCCAGACCCGTGGTTACTGGGTTCCTTGGGGACTGAAAGGCCCACAGATGTGTCTGGGGTGCTGCCCTCTGCCCCCTGTCTCATGCCCTGGGTCTCTGGACCGTGACTCCAGAGGACTTGAGGTCCACTCTCCAACTCAAGGCCACTCCATTCCAGGAAAAGGTTCTCCTTTGGCCGCTTCCCATCTCCCCTCCCAACTCTGGGAAGCATCACAGGAGACAGTCTTGCCTCTGTTTACTGGAGTGTGACTCTAGCAAGGGAGGGAGTGAGTGTGACTCTAGCGAGGGGGCTAACTGTAGTTAGTTCTGTTTCCAAGAAGCCTTGTCCTTTCCAGGGCAAACTGCGCCAGGACTGCCCAAGCCTGCCTGCCTCATGGGCTCACAGCTCCTCCCAGTGCAGGGCCCTCAGGGACAGACACCTGGGCACGACAGCAGCCCAGGGAGGGTGGGCTGAGTGAGGGAAGCCTCTGGCTCCTCTCTGGTTTAGCAGCTTTGTGGAGGAGAGGAGGTCCCAGGAACGGGGGTGGTGGGCAGTGGGGGAGAGAGAGGCTGCAAACCTGCCCACGGGGACAAAGAGGCCTCCTACCGTTCTGCAGCTGCTCACAGCTGCACAGCTGCCTCCCTCAGATGCCACCCAGGGCTCCACACTGGGCAACCCAGCAGCTGAATCCTGCTGGGCCCCGCCCCCGCCCCTGCCACTGCCCAGCGTGCCCAGTGCCCACCTGCCTCTGCCCTGGCCCTGCCTCCTTCACGCTGTCCTCCCACCTCCAATGGCCAATCCTCGGCCCTCAGGGCACATCAGGAATGGCCCCAGGGCCCACGGCCTTGTCCCTCCCCTACTCTGCACTCTGTGTAGGTGACAGGCAAAGCGCCACAAACGGTTCCTGGGCACGTGCACAGCACGCAGACATCGGACCCCACCCGGTGCTGCTGGAAACAGCCACTGACGTGGGTGTGGAGTATGGTGGGGATGCCAGGCCGCTGGGCGCTGGGTGGGGGACGGGAGACAGTTAAGCAGGGAGTGGTGCCCAGGCGACCTCCTCCGTCTGCACCCACACTGCTCCAGGTCCGGTGCCCTGAGGCACCTGCCACCCCTCTGTCTCTTGAGACTTGGCAGCAGCGGTGTCCCGGTCACTGACCAGTGGAGCGAGGCGTTGTTTCGTGCAAGCCCTGGAGGGCGGGGCCACGCCGCGTCGCCCCTTCCTCCCACCGGATGGCAGGTGGGCTGCGAGCCTGGGCGCGTGGCTGACCCCTGTCCGCTCCGCAGGGCCGGAAGGAGCCGTACTACATCGCGGAGTTGTTCCGGGCGGCAGACAAGAACAAGGACAATCAGATCTGCTTCGACGAGTTCCTCTACGTCTTGGGCAAGCTGGTGAAGGACTACCACCTGCAGTACCACCGGCAGCTGTGCGCCCACCACTGCGCCCGGCACGGCCTCTATTAGAGGGAGCTCCCGTGGCCTCCTGCCCACTGGAGCCTGACCCCAGGAGCAGGCTGAGCTGGCAGTGGGCAGCTGAATGGAGAACTCTGCTGTGTGTCCGTGTGTGTGTGTGTGTGTGTGTCTGTGGGAAGAACAGCTGTGTGGGAGGGAATAAAGCAATTTTATAAATATTTCTGGATCTTTGTTCATGGTTCTGGGCACTCCATATGGGGTCAGAAGGAGGCAGTTTGGTCCCTACCTTGGGGAACATCCATTTCAGGTGGGAACCCCAGTCCTTGTGTCCAGGGACTCCTCTGTCTGGTGGGGGAGACGCAGCCTCTGCCTCTAGGGAGCCCCTGTCTGAGGGAGGAGACAGCCTGTGCCCTCAGCTTTCAGTCTGAAAGGGAAGAGTTTCTTCTCCTGGGGAGATAAGAAAGCTAGGCCTCGCCAGTGACGCTACTGATCACTCACTCCACACACCTGGTGGGATGTGAGCCACGAGGGCAGGGGATTGCTGGACATGGACCAGTTTCTGATGGTGCCCCGGCGCTGAAGGAGAGCCCCAATGAATCAGTGTACACAGGTGGGCCCGGACCCAGTAAGGGACCAGGACTGGGGAAGAGGCACATTTCAAGCAGAGGGAACAGTGTTAGAAAGTCATGTGGTTTATCCAGGAGCAACAGAAAGTTTGCTTGGAAATTAGTGTTCATGGGAAGAATAGCACAAAATCAGATCGAATGCGTGGCTCAGGACCAGACTCTGGGAAGTCCTTGAAAGCTGGGCATTGGAATTTGGACTTTATCCTGTAGGTAACAAGATCCAGGGTGGTTGAGGACAGGGAGGGTTCCTGGGTCTGTGTGCCGAACACGGTGTGCCATGGGATTGGCTTTGCGCTTTCAGAAAGTAGCTGGGGCCACGGAAGACACGCAGGTGCAGCAGGAGGCTCCCACGCAGCAGGGCAGGGGCTATGCAGACTAGGGGAATGGCTCTCGCAGAGATGGGAGGGAGGACAGACGCCAGAGAAGGGAGAATTCAAAGCCCAGGCCCAGGCGGCAGGCTGAGGGAGGGGCCGGTGCAGCATGAGGTCCAGGTTTCAGGAGTTGGTGACTGAGGGAAACATGACGCCAGTAACTGGCATGGGGAAGGCAGGAGCCGGGGCAGACAGCGCGTGCGCCAGGGAGGATTGTGCACTGGGTTTTGTGCCAGCTGACTCAGAGACCGAGACTGAGGGCAAAGCCGACAATCCAGCCGGGCAAACCACAGAGACCTGTCATGGGAAGAGTGATGAGGAACCTGGGTGA
This sequence comes from Lepilemur ruficaudatus, assembly GCA_963574885.1. NCBI lineage: Eukaryota > Metazoa > Chordata > Mammalia > Primates > Lepilemuridae > Lepilemur > Lepilemur ruficaudatus. Next base: position 13,994 of record CAUYRT010028383.1, read on the forward strand.
CAGGTGACCCAGGAAGGCTTCCGAGAAGAGAGAAGCGTTGGGGCTGGTGTTTACTAACACTTCACAATGATGGATGTGGGAGTTGCTCCTGACTCAGGGCTATTTGTGCTTCGAGGATCCATGTCCTCTTCTGCTCCCTGAGCCCTCCCATCTGGCACCTGCCCCTGCCCCTCTCGGTGTCATTTTTCTCTCCCTCTCCCTGGGAGGCCAGGAGTCTGACACTGAATCCCTAGGGAGGGTCTTCCTGCCTTCAGGCACTGCCAGAGCCCACCTCGGTGGGTTGACTTTTCAGAGGATCTGTCTGGAAACTGGTGTCCTCAGCTTATTGCCATAGAAAAGATGGATTTTAAATGAATGAGGGGAGACCATGGCATTGCTCAGCTGTGCATGTGACCAGAGGGCCATTTAAGGAACTTGGACTAGTTCCCTCCCTGCCTGGGTCTGTGTACCAACCACGGTGTGTGGCCCCAGGGAGCTGAGCCTGGGAGACATTGTTTGGCTCCAAAGCAGGGTTTGCCCCTGCTGCTCTCTTGCCAGCCTGCTGTCCTGCCACACTCACCAGTCCCCAAGCTGGCCTTTCAGACTCAGCCAGGCCCTCCCCTCCTCTGGGAGACTTCTGTCTCCATTTCCCTCTGAACCCTCTGCTGTGGAGGGACACGTTCTGCTGCGCTCCAGTTGGGTTTTACTGTGCATTCTTCAGCAAGGCAGGGTCTCAGTGTCCCTGCACCTGTCTGCACATCCTCAGCAGGTGTTTGAGGAAGGAATGCAGGATTGGGGCCTGTGGCATTGGAATGGGCCACTTAGATCTGTGCTCCATCCTGTGGGGCCCCTGATGCACGTAGAGGCATAAAGACAGTCACCTGGGTTACTTGGCCTACTCTTCCTCGAGGCCCAGGGGAGAAATCATCCTGCCTGTCTCACCTGAGGAGTGTTGGGGTGCACAGGCTTTGAGAACTAAGCAAGAGTGCCCAGCCCGAGCCCTCCTTGCCTCCCTCCTGCCCGTTCCTGAGGATTTCTCCCCCAGCTCTGCCTGCTCTGTCCTCATTTCCTCAGCCTCAGGGCTGGGCCTGGTCAGGGCTGTTGGGACACACACCTGGGGACTGAGCCCTTTCCTGTAAACATGACCAGGTTCCGCTCCCCATAGGTTGCCCCATGTCCATCAAGCTGATGACAGACTCTGCCTTTCCCCCAACACGCTTACCCAATTCTTGATACTCAGTCTTCTGCGAGATCAGCCTAGTCCAGCTCTTGCTCTCCCCAAAGCACCCAAGTCTTCCTGTCCAGGGGGAGTGTTTCTGGGGGGCAACGTTTCATGATGTCACTGGTTAGCCTGCACATGATGCTGGCAGGAAGGCATCACTCATCACCGCCTTTAGTCTCCTTTGGTGGATCTGGGGAAGGACCTTGAGTAACTCCCTGTGCCTCAGTTTCCCCATCTGTCAAATAGAGATAATTGTAGTGCCCATTTCACAAGGTTGCTGGGCATATCAAATGAATCAGTGGATGTAAACACACTTAAATATAATGTGCTGCTTTGGGGTAAGGTGCTGTTATGCCAGGTCATGCAGGACAGTGCCTGGTGAATAATGAGTATGAACTGAGGGCTGATCACTGGTTGAAAGCTTGTTATATTATATGTCAGAGACAGCCCTATTTTCCCGCTAGAGGTTGATTCACCCCTTGTCAAGGAAGTTAGACTGCATTTGGTTAATGAGTTATACCCTGCCTTCTAAAAATGATTTAGGGTGGCTGGGTGTGATAAGGGGAATTTCTGCACTGGATAAGGGAAAGCCCAAAAGTTCCATTTTGCATTCATTTATCCCCTCAATAAGTGTTAATTGGGCACCTAGTAGGTGCCAGGCCCTAGGGGTGTGGAAGTAAATGTGATTTCTTTTCTAAAGGGGCTCCACGTCCCAAAGAAAAGACAGATAATAAACAGGTGAATCACAATATAGCAGGGCAGATACTGTGATGAACAATGAGAGAATTAACTCCATATTGGTGGGGGGCGGGGAGGAGGAAGATCAGGGATGGACTTGGGCAGGTGGTGCCCAACCTGGACCAGGAAGGATGAGGAGGGCGTTACCCGGACAAAGAGGCATTCCAGGCAGGGACAGGAAGTGGATGCTGTCACATCACATCACAAGTCGCCTTAATCATGTGATGCACTGAGTGTTGAATCTCTCTGTGGGCCTCAGTTTCCTCAAGTGTACAATGAGAATTATAATAGTACATACCTCCCAGGATTATTGTGAGAAAGTAAATCACAAAGTAAAACAGTTTCTGGCACACGGTAAATACGCAATAAATACTAGCTATGACTTTGCTGTGATTTGTCCCAATTGTTGACAGTGGTCGCTGCTGCGTGTGTGCTGGGCCCTGTGCTGGCCCCCGAGGGCCCGCGGTTCGGAGAGCGGGGCGCAGGCCGGCCAGGACCACCGCTCACACTCCGCAGTGTTACTGCGCATGCTCAGGCCCCGCTCCAAGCACTGCACACGGTTTTTTGTGTAAACTTTTAATTAAAACATAATACACATTAGAAAAAGCCCACAGTACATCAAAAGTCTTGACAATAAACAAAAAAATAAAAAAGTCCACGAATCATAAATATTTTGCATCTGTTATTAATCCTTACAATGCTATGAAGTAGATTTTTTTAGGTGAAAACATTTAAAAATTAAAAATGTTTTAAAATTATGGTAAAATACACATAAAATTTGCCATCTTAACCATTTCTAAGTATACGTTGTACTAGTGTTAATTACATTCACAATGTTGTACAACCCATTCCCAAAACTCTTTTTATCTTACAAAACCGAAATAAACTCTGTACCCATTAAATAACAACTCCTCATTTATCTCTCCCCCTCGACCCTGGCAACCATCATTCTACTTTCTGTCTCCATGAAGGTACTACTACTTTAAGAACCTCATATAAGTGGAATCATACCCTATTTGTCTTTTTGTGATTGGCTAATTTTACTAAGAATAGTGCCCCCAAAGTTCATCCATGTTGTAGCATCTGCCAGAATTTCCTTACTTTTTTAAGGCTGAATAATAGTTCATTGCATTCATGCACCGCATTTTATTTATCCATTCATCCGTTGTCAGACACTTGGGTTGCATCTACCTTCTAGCTATTGTGAATAACGCTGCTATGAACATGCGTGTACAAATATCTGTTTGAGTCCCTGCTTTCAAGTCTTTTGGTTATATACTCAGAAGTGGAATTGCTGGATCATATGGTAATTCTGTTTATTTATTTGAGGAACTGTCATATAGTTTTCCACAGCAGTGGCACAATTTTATATTCCTACCGATAGCGCGTGAGGCTTCCAATCAATTTCTCTATGTCTTCACCAACATTTGTTATTTTCTGGTTTTTTTTTTGATAGTGCTCATCCTAACGGGTATGAGGTGCTATCTCATTGTGGTTTTAGTTTGTGTTTTCCTAACAATTGGCGATGTTGAGCATCTTCTCATGTGCTAATTGGCCATTTGTATATCTTCTTTGGAGAAATGTCTGTTGAAGTCCTTTGCTCATTTATTGATCCCGTTATTTGGCTATTTTTGTTGTTGAGTTGTAGAAGTTCTATTATATTCTGAATATTAATCCCTTATCAGAGAAACGATTTATAATTTTTTTCTTTGTAACATGAGAAATGAGAAATATATGACAAATTTTCGGGGTTGAAGCCAGTTAATCTGAGTGGCATTTTGTTAATGGTGGGGGAAAAATTTGCTCCTCCTAAAATCCTGAAAAATTGGCCCCCTCCTCTTCTCTTCTTGGGCATGAGGCACAGCTGACTTCTCCAAAGAACACCCCACCCCAGAGTTGACCTCCTCTCTTCAGCCCAAATTCCTGGGGTCCCAGACACAATAATTATCCCAAAGAGGGTGCAAGGCTCCCTGCTGTGTCTATGTAGTGGCGCAGGGCCTTGTGCAGTGCACAGGGACCCTGAGCAGCCTTCGTCTCCCTGGGCATGGTGCACCCCAGCTTCACAGAGCAGGGGCGCTGTGGAGGGGTGTAGAGCTGATTTAGTCCTTGATGACCACGTCTCCACAAAGAGTCCACCCACCCACCCAAAACAACAACAACGACAATAGAAATTCTCCACATTAATCATTACTAAAAACCAGCACCCAGGACAAGTGTTCTTAACCTTTTTTGAGACTCCTTAACTTTTTCTTTGGACCCCTTTGAGACTCTGGTGGAAGCCATGGAGGAACATGTGTGTCCTATATGCACACACTCAAGATAATGCATTCGACTGCAACTCCATTTTGGAGGTTTATAGACTGGCCACAAATGCACAGGACTGGCAACAGCAGCAGTGGAGGGGGCTCAGGAGTGGGAGTCTGGCTGGACCAAGGGAGTGCATGCCAGCTGCCAAGAAAAGGAGTGCTGGACATGGTCTCTTCCTGGTCTCTCCAGCTGGGTGCCACTGCCCAGCAAATGCCTTCCTCTTTCCACTGCCATCACCTCCCCACCCATCAGAAATTTTCACTGTGTGCCATGATTGCCACATTTACCTGGTTGGGAAACCAGAGGCTGTAGCAACTCTGGAAGGGAGTAGCTGTCTCTGAATGGCCTGAGGCTGCGGGCAGCTGGCCAAGCCTACCCGCTATAAAAGGGAGCTGACACTCAGCCCTGCATGTCTTTTGTCAACTGACTTTCAGGAGATCTGGTAAGTGGGACTGGCCAGGTCTGCCCCATACTTTGGGCTTCCCTCGGGGAGGGTTGGGGAAGTGAAGCAGCCCTGAGGAAAGAGATTGCTCAAGGAGGTCTGGAGCAAAGATCCTGTGCTCCTGGAGAAGTGGAGTGAGACAGGGATAAGGAAAGAGCGGAGTTTTCTAGCACTTTCCAGGGGATGCGGGCACATTTGTTTCCTAAGCTGGGCCCTTCTCTGTCGGGGCTATAGGAGAGCTGTGTGTGCACACGTGTGTGTGTGTGTGTGTGTGTGTGTGTGTGTGTGTGTGTGTGGACTCCGCTGCCTCCCATACCTGTACCCCTATCATCCCACCCTTCCCAGCAGACCTATAGCCATCTTCTGGGTTTGATTATTTGGGTGGCACAGGCCAGGACAAAGCCATCGCTCAGGGTAGGAACCCTCTGAGTGTCCTCTTAGCCTTTACTCTGCCTGGGGCAAATATAGTGCTCCTGTCATGGGATTCCCACGTGGTTCTTTCTTTCAGTTGCAGCAACTCCTTGGGAACCATGCTGACCGATCTGGAGAACGCCTTGGACTCGTTCATTGACGTGTACCACAAATATTCCTTGCGGCAGGGGAATTACCATGCCATCTACAGGGATGACCTGAAACAATTGCTGGAAACCGAGTGTCCTCAGTATATGAAGGTGAGAGCATGGGGAGGCTGGGTGTGGTTGGAGCTCTCTGCCTGGCTCTGGTGGGGCCCTGAGTCACTGGTCCTCCAAGCTGCTCGCTGTAGATAGCCATGCCTCAGCTCTCTCTGAGATCTTTACACTCTGGCTTCTTCCTTCTCAACCTTGACAGAAAAAGGATGCAAACACTTGGTTCAAAGAGTTGGATATCAATAGCGATGGTGCAATCAACTTCCAGGAGTTCCTCTTGTTTGTGATAAAGCTGGGTGTGGCGGCCCATGAAGACATCCACAAAGAGTAGCAGAGCAACTGGGCCCCGGGGCTGGGCCCCTGGACATGTAACTGCAGAATAATAAAGTGATCGATACCTCAGGCCGTTGTTAGTCCCTTGCCTTTCTCTTGAGGGGTTAGGTTCCTGGGGAGAAGGGAGGGTTGGAAAACCAAAAGGAAGAAAAAGAAGCCTCCGTGTCCGTCCCCACTCTCATGAGTTCTTCACCCCTCGTCTGGTCTCCACCCTGCACTCTCCCCAAACTATTCTTAAGTCTCCTCCAGCTCCACAGTTCTGAGTCATCGGTTCTAGGACTTAAGGATTCTGAAAAGTCCACGACATTATAGCCAATGATTTTATTAGTAGTTACCAAACAGGTGATTTGGGAACAAGGTGCTGGAAAGAAAACTGATACTGTTCTTTAAGCTAAATTTTAGATGTGGCTAAATGTCTTAGATGAGGCTCTTGGGAAATTAGGGTGATTACTACATAGGAGTGTGTGTGTGTGTGTGTGTGTGTGTGTATGAGAGAGACACACAGAGACAAACTGACTCTGTGTGTGGTGTGATTAGGTGGACGATGATTAGAGTCCTACATTAAGTAATACTAGGATAGCCCCCTGGCCCCACACCTATACTCTGTTCTCAGGGATTTTGGAAGCTTTCCCTCTCTCTGCACTCCCAATCTCCCAACTCAATTAAGTAATAAAGGAATGGGCAGATAGGTGAAAACATTAATAAAACTCAAAGGATAGGTTGCTGGAATGCTGCCCTGTGGGATTCTGTGCTCTTGTGACCACTGAATTATCTAAAATAGCTTCCCAGTCCTTACCTGTGGATTTTTCCAAGGCTCTGGTAAAATGGGAAGGCCAGAGGATGAATGGGCACCTCTGACCAGAACCTAACCTCCAAACTGGGTTTCCATGTTGCCCACACTTGGGTGCTGGGGCAACGGTGTTAATGATGGGAATGGGGTAAGGGGCTATCACCAGAATCACTAAAGCAGGGTTCTTCACTTGTCTGTCTGTCTATCTCCAAAATGAAATTGAAGTTGAATGCATCATTCGAGAGTGTGCATATAGGAACATTCCTCCACGGCTTCCACCAGAGTCTCAAAGGGGTCCAAAGACTTAAAAAAGATTAAGAACACTTGTCTTCACTGCTGGTTTTTAGTAATAGTTAATGTGGAGAATTTCTGTTGTTGTTGTTGTTGTTTTGGGTGAGTGGGTGGACTCTTTGTGGGGACATGGTCACCAAAGGCTAAATCAGCTCCTGCTCTGCTGCCCACACCCCTCCATAGCGCCCCTGCTCTGTGAAGCTGGGGTGCACTGTGCCCGGGGAGACGAAGGCTGCTCAGAGTCCCTGTGCACTACTCAAGGCCCTGCGTCACTATATAGACACAGCAGGGAGACTTGCACCCTCTTTGGGGATAATTATTGTGGGGGGGACCCCAGGAACATGGGCTGAAGAGAGGAACCCAACTCTGGGTGGGAGTGAGGTGTTCTTTGGAGCAGTCAGACGTGCTTCATGCCCAAGAAGAGGAGGGGCCAATTATTCAGGATATTAAGAGGAGCAAATCCTTCTCCCACCATTAGCAAAATGCCACTGAGATTAACTGGCTTTCAGTGCTGAAGACTACACACTTCAGATCACTGGACTTTTGTTTGTGGTAGACTTTAATCATATTAAAATGCACATGAACAGGGAAAGGTAGCAGTCTGAACCCTCATTCACCAAAACTTTAATTACCAGCCAGTTTTATTACCTGCTAACATACCGGTGAAAATGGCTGGCAGCTGGCTGAAAGTTAAAATTGGGACCTAAAATGAGTGGGGGGATCTAGTCATCGGAATATGGAGATGGGCTTCTGCTGGGGCAAGTAGGAAGGCCCAGGGATTAAATTGCTTCCTTTTCAATTCTGCTGAAGCATAATCTTTGCCGTCCCTCAAAGCTCCCACCTAAGTCAGGAGCATGGAACACCCTCTCCACCATGCAGGAATGGGGATTATGCAGCCCTGAGAGGCACCACAGTGATCTTGCTATGATTTCCTTGGGTGTATAGTCCAAAGGTGAGCAGCTGGCCCAGGTGTGGTGGCCCAGGCAAAAAAAGACGGGAAAACTTCCAGGGCTTGCCAAGCCACATCTCAGGCCTCGCTCAACATTTAAGGGATGTAATGGGAGAAAAGATAGTCAAGGAATTCACAAAAGGAGAGAGCACCATGATTCTGCCTCTCAGTTGTCCACACTGGTAGTGGCGGTGATGGTGGTGGGTATCTGTGTGTGTGTGTTTGTGGGTCAGATTAGGGGTAGGAGACAACACACCCCAGTGCCTTGGGTCCCCCTTAAAAATGCACCATTCAATTTGCTAACAGATTCTTTGGGGGAGAATTACTATTATTAATTCTGTTTGCCTTTAGTTGAAAGTCCAACTGTTTGCCTTTAGTTGAAAGTCTGTTTGCCTTTAGTTGAGAGTCTGCTTTCTCTGAGCACACCCAGAGGGGTCGTGGGGGAAGGTGGCCCAGAGCACCAATTGCGTTTCACTGGGAGTGTTGGGCCACTGGTTGTGAAGAATTGGGTCAATGCCAAAGCATCAACACTTGATTCCCGGGTTTGTGGTTGGGCAGGGGAGGTGGTCCAGCTGGCACTGGCAGTCTGGAGAAGAGGAGCGGTGAGGGAGGCAGTCCTTGGAAGCTTCCTGGAGGAGGCAGGAGATTATCATTTACATATAGGACTGTGCCCATTCCAGGAACCACTGGGCAGAGTCAGACAGGACTTGTGGCCCAGAGCAAGGTGATTTGGTTTCCTGTTTCTCCAGCTACAAAAGAAGAACAGTGGAGTGGGAAGTTAAGAAATAAGTAGTTCAGCAGGAAACCTCATGCAACATTTGAGCCTACAGAGAAGACCTTGGCTCACCAATTGAGGCAGATCCGGCCACTCCGATTTCCGGGGCCTGTAAGGACGACTTGTTTGAAATCTTGCTTCTCCTTCCAGGTTCTCCGCCCAAGGTTCCGACCTCAGCTGTGTTCCCAGTGGTTGCGACAAAGGTCCTAAAGGGCAGGGAGAGGGTCTGGAATCAGGCAATTGGTCTCTGGCAGTGGAGCAAAACAGCTTGTTCCAATGGAAAAAAGACTCTCCCATATGTCACTCGACTCAGGACCCAGAGCCATCTTGGCTGGGTCGGGATCCCAGCCCGTCTTCTGTGCTCCTGAGTGCAGGAATTAGTCTGACTTCAAATGGGCTGAAGAGGGGAGGGAAGGCTGCCAACACCTTTCGGGCTCTGGCTGTGTGCCAGTGTGAAAGAAAATAAATCACCTCAAACCTGGAGAAAGATAAAACGGCAATTGCATATATTTTTGATTTCATGCTGGAGTCCATCTCAATAAAAGCAGGTTCTTGCTACTTGTCCTCATCTGACATTTTTGGGACTAGTGGTTGGTAAAGTATGTTTGATTAACAATTCACAACAGATAAAGAATTAGACAGCTTACCCCTGCTGAATAAGGCAATATAGTTTTACAGCCTGGTCAATATGTTAAAACCCAAACTGATATAGTTTATATCACCCTCTTAAAAGTCAAAAGAGTCTTATATCTAACCTAAGAATCTTGCTTAGACATTCCTTTCCTGACTATTTTTGTATATTCTCAAATATTCTTCAAATCAGTTTTTAAAAAAATTTCCTTGCTGATTCTCTCATTAACATATTAAAACAAAAATTCTGACATGGGTCCGCTAATGCTTGTTGATAATTTTGCTGTTTAGCTTGAGACATTGTGGTGGTTTATCATAACTTCTCATAACAACCCTATGACAGAGGTAATTACTATTTCCATTTTGCATATGAGGATACTCAGAGATATTAAGAAACTTGACAAGGTTTACTAATCTGGCCAGTGGCAGAGCTGGGATTAGATGCCCGCAGTCTCTGATGAAGACATGAAAGTATTCCCTTCTGGCAGGTTTTCCACCCTGGGTGTGGATGCACCAGTGCTTCCTTTGCCAGCCTGTTTGACTCTCTCTCCTCACCCCTGCAGAGGAGTGGGGAGAGCAAGTGCAGGTGAACTCCCCTCTCAGACCCCTCCCCTCTATCTCAGACCTCATCAGACCTGCTGCAGGGCCTGCAGTACTGTGGGTTTTTTCCTGGTGTGAGCAATCCTTTAGGCAAGGATAATTTTCCCACATGCAGAGCAAGAGGCTTGGCATTTTGACTTCCTTAAACTCTTTAGGGGTTGAAGTTTCCTGATATTCTCAGCGGTTGCCCCAGTAACAATTCCCCTCCCTCCCAGGGTGGAGAAGCCTTCCTTCCAGTCTTTGGAGCTCTGAGGTTCTCATGTGATCTGAAGCATTGCTGAGTCTGCCACCCATGTATTCTGGGCATTTGCAGACTTGAATAGTCCACCTGTGGCCCACTGCCAATCTGGGGTGTGTGTGTGTCCTACAAGCATCAGTGGTTCTAATTGGAGAGTGACACCTTAGTGCAGGTTACCTAGAACACAAACATAAAAACAGACAGATTTTAAACATTGCCAGTAATATGGGAAAGTATGTACATCCTGCAGCTTTACCCTGCCACCTAAATGGCTAAATCAGACATGGGCTTTGTACAATTGGACTAGACACTCTTATAACGACTGCTTCCTGACCGAAGTTACATCCATTCTCCTGGCTTATCTGTTCTTTTGTGGGTGCACTACACTACAGAATGCCTGGCACCCTCAAATGGGGCATGCTGCCTGGGAATTTTAGATCTTCAAGTGTTTGTGCAAAATGACTCTAAACTGAAAGGGCTTCCACTTGTGACGTTGCAGGGACTCTCTGAGACTCTGCCAGGAAGACAAACCGACAGCTGGTTCCATTCTGCTGTCTGTGTCCCCACACCCGGCATAGGCATACATGTCCTGGGAAAAATGGCACCCAACTTCTCATTGACTGTGTGGGAGGTAACTAACGCTACCACCCGGGCTGCTTAGGACCAACAAGACTCACTGAACTCACTAGCTAAGGTGGTGATGAATAACTGACAGCCCTGGTTATCTGCTGGCAGAACAGGGTGGCATATGGTTATTGCCAACACCTCCAGCTGTCCCTGGGTAGACCCCTCAGGTATTGTAGAGACACAGGGGTGGGAGAGATGCAGAAGTAGGCCCACCCCACCGGGTGCGAACGGCAGGGCCATCTGAAGGATGCTTCTTTGACTTCAGCAACTTCTTCCCTGAAGGCTGGGATCCTGGGCTAGGCCACTGCTCCGAGCAAGCCTGACCATCCTGCTTGTGGCAGTGGTCCTCCTGGGCCTGGTGAAATGTACTCTGGCTACGGCTCTACAATGACACTGAGACTGTGTCAGTCAAGGTGTGACATGGATCTGAGAGATGAACCTTTGCCTCCAGATCCAGGGAGGTCGGTAGGCACATGAAATAAACTAGCTTTGCTAAGGCGTTATCTGGGTTGGGGGGTGGACTGTCGGACGGGTTCTGCTGTGGCCTGGGCTGGCCCAGCAATCCCAGTGACTCCTGGGATATAAAATCAAGGCCAGAGTGTTTTCGGGGTCCCTCAGCTTTGGTGTCCCATGGGGCATGCACGGATGAGACTCCATCCACCCGGGGAAGCTTTCCTGAGCCCTGGGGGACCAACTTGCCATGAACTTTAGCTCTAGCTGCCTCTCTGTGAGTAATAAAGTTGCTTTGCTTAAACTTGTGAGAATGTCGTCTCACTGAACTCATGCAAGTGGTAAAGTGACCAGGGCACAGGAAACTTGCTACACAGTGTTTACCCTCACCCAACTTTCCAGCTCTTCGATAATAGCTGCCCAGTTGAGGGAGCGTGATGGGAACATGAAGGGAAGGTGTAGCAGTATTGGTCTCTCCTTTCCTGAAAACCCTGGGATCTTTTTTGAAAATCAGTCTTCTGTTCCAGTGATGAGGTTTGCATCCCAAAACAACTTAGGAGGAGGTCTCCCTTCCTGCCTCCTCAGCCTCTACAAATATATAAGAGCTTGAAGTTGACATTCCATTTGCTGAAATGGAGGAGCTGGTAACCTACTCTGTTAAAACAACAAGAAGCAATTGCTTCTGCTTCCCTGGCACCCCCTCCTCCAGCTCCTCCTTACCGGGAGCAAGTGCCCTTCCAGACTGGAATCTCAGTGAGGGCAGGGGCTGTGTTTGTCTTGTTCCTGGCTGCCTCCCCTTCGCCTATCCAGACAGTGACTAGCAGATAACAAAGGGCCAATGAGTGTCTGCTGATGAAAGAACCTGTGCCCCTCTCTCCTCCTGACTGCTCAGAGGCTACAGCTGATCTGAGGCTTCAGCAGTGAGCTCTCTCCACATCTCCAGGATGGAATTCTTTCAGACTCCGAGCATCACATCCTCTGAAGTGACTTCACCCTCTTCTTCTCTCTCCTCACATACCTGGGATCTCATTTCCCCTTTGGAGTTGGTGGCTTTAGACAAGGTGTCTCAGTGAGGGAAGGACACTCATATTAACCGCCTGTCCCCAGAGCCAGGTTCTGGGCTAACTTGGAGGGTGCAATCCAGTGTGGCGGCTGCCATCCTGACCCCTCTGGTCACTCTGTGCCACCGTATGCTCTTGGTGTGCCCCTCCCCACTTCTTGGGTGTGACTAAGAGCCATTTTGATAGCCATGAAAACTTTCTTGTGGGGTAACTTTAAATTTTGTTTTAATTTCATTGGAATGTAATTTAGTTTGATATAAATTCAGATTTACAGAAAAGTTGCAAGTATAGTTCTAGGAACTCCCATATGCCCTTTACCCAGATTTACCAATTTAAACCATGGTTACTGAATTATGAAAATCTAAATTTATCTTAATAGGCTTTTATCAGGGTGTTTACATTATCACACTCAGTTAAATGCTCTTGAAATTTTATCTTTTACTTTATTGTACATATTTATTTCTAGTTGAGTTTGGGAGTTAGAATTAGTTTGTGTTTTTACTAGTTCAATTTTCTTTCAAATGTTCTAGGTTTCCCATCATTGTTACAGAATTTTAGTTTTACAGAGGGAGTAATAAAAGTGAATTTGTATCAGTTTGGCTCAAACTGTATTTGAAAATTTGCTTCTTGTGTAGTATTCTATTATTTTTTGTACATAGCGACTTTAGATGCAGCAGTATTTTTTAAAAAAAATTAACAGATTATGTGGGGGTGCAGTTTTAGGTTTATGGAAAAATTGAGCAAATAGTATAGAATTCCCATATACTCCCCTTCCTTTCCCAGTTCCCTTATTATTAACATCTTGTATTAATGTGGTATATTTGTTATAATTGATGAGCTAATATTGATAATTAACAAAACCCCGTGGTTTGCATTAGAGTTCACTCTTGGTGTTGTACATGCTATGGGTTTTGACAAATGCATAAGGACCTGTATGCACCACTATAGTATCCTACAGAGTAGTTTCACATACTTTGACTCCCCCTTTGCTGCCCTGAGCCTCAGCCCTCCTGCACAGAACAGGCCTCAAGGAGTTCCTGTTGGGTGGGGAAGAAAGGACTAATCCAAGTGACACCAGGAACTGTTCTTGACACTTGCTGCCTGTTAACTCTCTGGTTCCCCCTGCAACCTCTTTGCGTGGGCACAGGTTGAGAGGCAGTGCTCAGTGGACTGAGAAGAGCTTCCTTGAGAGGGAAAGCTGGAGTGTAGCTTCTCCACCAGGTGGCCATTTGTCAGGACAGAGAGGGGAAGGTCTCTTTGTCCCTCTAGGAGATCCCTGGTGTCCAGTGGCTACAACCCCTGAAGCCTGGCTCTGGGCTGGATACAAGCGTTCAAGTTCGTGCCAGCTGGGCTGAATGATCCATGTCTATGTTGGGTGAATAAGGGCAAAATAAGAAAAAATTTAAAGATCACCCTTGATTATTTTTAAGCACTTTCTCACATATTCTCTCAGTTGAGCCTCATAACAATGCTGGGAACCAAATGAGACCAGTGTGATGGTCCCACAAATGAAAAACAGTCCCACAGAGGTCAAGGGCTTGCCCAAGGACACAGCTGGGCGTGGGCGACCTCCCACAGCCCCGGTGTGCATGGAGCCCGTCCTGGCATGGAACTCGGCTAGCTAGTCTTAGTCTGACTGTTTCTTAGCATCTTCTTCCCCTTTCACACCAAGTGAGCTCTCTCTTATTTAGGAAGCTGTCTGAACCCATTCGATTCTAAATTCTGGGAAGGTAGCCATTCCATCTTCTTAGTTGGTGTTACTTTCTGTCCCTGAGCTTTAAATTCTTTTAAAAAGATTTTTAAAAGGCTAATCAAGAATTGACTTTTTAAGAAAAAGAACTGGAAAAACAAATCAGCGTCTGATATAAGATTATCTATATTTACTATCGTCTATAACTGGTTTTCCTAGCACCATTTATGGGAAAGACTGTCCCTTTGCAGAGAATGTTCTTGGCTCTTTTGTCAAAAATCAGTTGGCTTTAAATACATGGATTTCTTTCTAGGTTCTCCATTCTGTTCCACTGGTCTATGTGTCTGTTTTTATGCCAGTACTATGTTGTTTTGGTTACTATAGCTTTATAGTATATTTTGAAGTCAGGTGGTATGATGCTTCCAGCTTTGTTCTTTTTGCTGAGAATTACTTTGGCTATTTAGGGTCTTCTGTGATTTCATATGAATTTTAGAGTTGTTTTTTAGAGTTCTGTGAAGAGTGTCATTGGTATTTTCACAGGGATTGCATTGAATCTGTGGATTGCTTTTGGTAGCATGGTCATTTTCACAATATTAATTCTTCCAATCCGTGAGCATGGGATATATTTTCATTTTTTTGTGACTTCTTATCTGTGTTTTATAGTTTTTCTTGTAGAGATCTTTCACCTCCTTGATTAAATTTATTTCTAGGGTTTTTTTTTTTGGTAGCTATTGGTAAAGGAGAGTGCTTTCTTAATTTGTTTTTCTGCCAGTTTGTTGTTGTTGTATAGAAACACTATTGATACTTGCATGTTAATTTTGTATCCTAAAACTTACGGAATTTGTTCATTACTTCTAAGGGTTTCTTGGTGGAACTTTTAGGATATTCTGTATACAAGATCATGTTGTCTGCAAACAGGGACAATTTGACTTCCTAAAGAATGAAATCCTGTCATTCGCAGCAGCAAGGGTGGAGCTGGAGGTCATTATGTTGAGTGAAATAAGCCAGCAGAAAGACAAACATCACATGTTCTCACTTATATGTGGGAGCTAAAAAAGATGATTTCGTGGAGGTAGAGAGTAGAATGATAGTTACCAGAGGGTGGAAAAGGTAGAGGGGGGCAGGAATAAAGAGACGTGGGTTAATGGGTGCAAAAGTGCAGTTAGATAGAAGGATAAAGTTCTAGTGTTCAATAGCACAATAGCGTGATTATAGTTAACAATAATCTATTGTCTGTTTCAAAATAGCAAGAAGATTTGAAATATTCCCAATACAAAGAAATATAAATGTTTGAAGTGATGAATATCCTCATTATCCTGATTTGATTATTCCAGACGGATGTATCAAAATATCACATATGCCCCATAAATATGTACAATTACAATATATCTACAAAAAATTAGTTAACCTCACTAACTCATTTTCTTCATCTGCAAAATGGGCATACAATTAGCATCCAACCCACAGGGCTGTTTTGAGAATTAAGAGAAGGTCTGTGTAAAGCAATGTCTGGCATGCTGTGAATGTCCAACCTATCTTCACTTAAAAAACATAGACCTTATTTTTAGAACAGTTTTAGATTTACAGAAAAATTGAGAAGATAGTATACACAGTTCTCGTATACCTGTACACAATTTCCTCTATTACTAACACTTTGCATTAGTATAGTACATTTGTGAAAATTATTTTTTTCTTTTCAATAGGCTGTTTTTCCACATATTTGTTTAAAATTAGTGAAGAGCTATTCATGTATTGTTATAACCAAATTCCATACTTTATTCAGATTTCCTTAGTTTTTAACTAATTTCCTTTATCCTGTTCTAGGATTATGTGTTCACTTAGGTTGTTTTCATTATCCTTATCATTTTTGCTCAAATAGACCCTCAACCAATGCCTCTCCCCTCTCCTTCTCTTTTCAGGCAGGCGCCACCCAGACAGTGAAATGTGTTCTCTTAGCCTTTTATGAGGGAGTAGAGAGCGAAGCTAAACCTGAAGGTGGGACCCTGGCTCAGGGCTGAGAAATGTGCAGGGCACCCGTGTGTGGGTGGGTGGGGCACGAGCTTTTGTTTCAGGTTGAACAGGAAGGTGTGTGGGTGCGGTGGGGGCTTTTTAAAAAAAGTTGAACAGGAAGGTGAGATTCAGGGTGGGTGCAATCTAAGCGCCCGTTTCAGTCAAAGCCACAGGTTTGAAGCTTCTCTTGAGCAACAGCGCGCTGTCTAGCAATTGCCTCATGATGAATCAGAGAGATTTCTTCACCCGCGGTTGAACGTGGAGCCTGGACTGGCTTATAAAAACCTCCTTGGCTCAGTGCACTTCACCAGTGCTGGCTTCTTGCTATAGCTCCACTTTCCTGTGCATTGAAGGGTAAGTGTCCTTTCCTTGGCTGGGTCCTCAGTGGCCTACAGGGTGGTGATTGTAGGTGGTCTCATTGCAATCACAAGGTGTTGGAAGCCACAACTCACCACCTGCTTGAGCACCTCTGGGCTGACATCTCATTTTGGACCCAAGTAGACCAGCCCTTGCTATGCTTGGTAGATGCAGCCTCAGGACTTAGGGATGGCTAAGCAGAGGTCGGGTGGGACCATTTGTAAGGGACATGCGGCCAAAGTACCATTGACTGAGGAAAGCAAAGAGCCTGGCTCACCACAGAACCCTTCCCGGGAGAGCTTAAGTGAACAATACCCTCCAAATTATCCTCCCAGGTGGATGAGGTGGCATGGAACACCCTGGGCAATTGAGGATGATTCTTTTAGACTTTAGGCAGTATTATACGTTTTTCTCTTCTCCGTTCTACGCACAAATGAAAAATTCACCATGGATCAACATAGAGCAGAGAGACCACAAAGCAGACATGGAGGATGTGCTTTCTCTAAGTTCTTGATGTATAAAGAGAGGGCAGAGTGGATGTTGAGGGGTGGGGTGAAAAACTGCTGCAAGACCTCCCTTGTTTCTTTGAAGGTTGACGTGAGGCTGAGAAGATGAGTAAGCTTGAAGAGCACATGGAGGGAATCATCAATGTCTTCCACCAATACTCAGTTCGGACGGGGGATTTCGACACCCTGTCTAAGGGTGAGCTGAGGCAGCTGTTGCCAAAGGAACTTGCAAACACCATCAAGGTAGGGGATGTCCCTCTCACCGCTGCACTGAGGGGAGTGGCAAGACCTGAAGGAGGATGGTGGGACAAGGACTGGGGTGGGGTTGGCGCCAGTTAGAGCTCCTGAGGATGCTCTCCCCATGCTGTTAGGGAAAACCACTGTCTCCCTCTCTCAATAACTCGCTCTGTCACTCAAGGCTCTACTCAGTTCCTCTCTCCCGAGTCTGTTTCCTTACATGTAAAGTGAAGAGAGGCAGGACAGGGGAGGGCTGGGTTAGGTGAGCTGCAGAGTACCTTCCAGGTCAAGCCTTGCTGGTTCCAGGATGGTTCATGACAGTTGCGTCCTCTGTTTGGTCACATTGGATTGTCCAACACAGTTTTGGCTAATGAGTTAACGTTCCTGGGCACCCCCAAAGCTCGGGGCTGAGGGATGAGAACTCTGAGAAAGAGTCTTGTGAGGAGGTTATGAGCTCAAGGTCTCTGCTATTTCTTTCTTCTAGAATACCAGAGACAGAGAGACTGTGGACAAAATATTCGCCGGTCTGGATGCCAATAGAGATGACCAGATCGACTTTGTTGAATTCACAACCCTGGTGGCCACTGTGCTAAACACTGCCCACGAGAATATCCACAAAGAGTAGGAAGCTCTCTGAGGGCTTTTTCCCCAGCAATGTCCCCAAGGAGGGCCATTAATTTCCCTCCCCCAAACCCAGCCTTGCCTGAGGGGAGTGAGAGTCAATAAACATGCTCATGAAAAGTTCTTAACAGTGTGTCCTTTTTTCTTTCAATGCCCATGGCCCCCAAACGCGATCACACCTCACCCCTGCTGTCTGCCGGCCTCATCTAGACCCTTGAGACCCCCCTGCTCCATTGTTCATTTGTTCAGCAAATATTTATTGAAGGCCCACTATTTATTCATTCATTCTTTCATTCAACACATGTTCCCTGTGTACCAGAGACAAAAGGTACAAAGTCCTTGTCCTCTCAGAGCTTGCATACTATTGGGGAAGGAATAGAAAATAAATGAATAGACAAACAAATAAAAATATCATATGGCTGGGAGCAGTGGTGCATACCTGAAGTCCCAGCTCCTTGGGAGGCGGAGGTGGGAGGATCACTTGAGGCCAGGAGATCGAGACTGCTGTGAGCTACGATTGCGCTTGTGAATAGCCACACGTGTCATTTAAAATTTACTAGTAGTCACATTAAAAAATGTGAAAATTAAGGGGAAATTAATTTTAACAATATATTTTATTAACCCAGTAGATAAAAAATGTTACCACTTCCACAATATAAAAATTGTTATTGAGATAGTTTGCATTCTTTTCTTTTTCTTAAGCCTTTGAAATCCAGTGTACGTTTTACACTTCCAGTGGCCACATTTCAAGTGCTTAATAGTCACTTGTAGCTCACGGCAACCATACGGGGCCCTGCAGCCCTGGATCATTCGAGGGATGAATGGAGGACCGGACTAGGGTGGTGGCGATGGTGGTGATAAGGGGTGCTCAGGTTCCGGGTACATTCTGAAGGTGGAAATTGACAAATCAGGGATTGCTCCAAAGGCTTTCCCCCAAGACACTGGGCTGCATGCCGGGGATACAGAGATGAAAGACCATACCCCTGCCTTAAGATGCTCAACTCTGGTGGGGGGAAACCTGCTTCCGCAGAAATCCCCATGCCGTGTCACATGTGCTTTGGCAGAAGTAAGCACAGGAGGTGTGGGAGAGTACGAGGAGAGTGGCCTGGCTTTGGGGGTGGGGTGGGGTCAGTTAGGCTACCTGAAGGAGTGGACACGTGATCGTAACATTTGAAAGGGGGGAAATGACGCAGAATTTGAATGTCTGTCGGCATGGGACAGTAAAGAACACTTTCTTTGGCTCCCTGAAAGAGGGAGGGGATGGAAAAGAGTTGGGAAGAATCAGCGAAAAGGGACCAGGGAGAAGAGTACTGCGCTCTGTCCAGCACAGGGTGAGGAGAGGGAAGACTTCTCTGCACACCGGCCTGGGCCAGGTTCTTTGTTAAACTCTCCCCTAGGACCTTGCTGCTCTTCTCTCCTTTTGTGAGTCTGTACCCCTTGATTGATTGCTTGTTTACTATCCATCTCCTCTAGTGGAGCAGGCTGCTAGTGAACAGGTGCTGAATGGCCAGCATCGGCAGTGCCTGGCACAGGCAGGAGTTTGCTGTGGTTTGACTGTTTCTGTTTCCTCCACAATTCATACTGAAACTTAACGCAAGTATTAAGATGTGGGGCCTTTAGGAGGTGATTAGCCCATGAAGGCTCCACACTCATGAATGGGTTAGTACCTTATATTATAAAAGAGCTGGGTGTGTGTGGAGAGTTTGCCCCTTCTGCCCCTTCACCAGGTAAGGACACAGCGTCTGTCCCCTCTGGAGGATGCAGCAACAAGGCATCATCTTGGAAGCAGAGAGCAGACACCGAACCTTCCAGTGGTTTGATCTTGGCTTCCCTGCCTCCAGGACTGTGAGAAATAAATTTCAATTGTTTATAAATTACCCAGTCTATGGTATTTTCTTATAGTAGAACAAAGGGACCTAGACAGTGTTGGACAAATATTTCTTAAATGAGTGAATACGTGGAAATCAAGAAGGCTGTTGGTTTGATTCCTTATAAATGGTCCCAGAGGAAGAAGCGTGGCCTCGGGGGCAGGAATAATCTCCCAAGGGGACAAATGTTAGGGTCAGCATTCCTGGTAAGAAATCCAATTTGATCTGATTGGTAGAAGTCACTGGGTCCTCCCTGCCTTCCAACCCCTGTCTCCCCCCAACCAACTGCTCAGTCAGGTCTGGGATTGTTGGGGAGCATGAAATCAGAAGTCAACCCCACCCCTTGGAGTCACATCCGTTTAGTGGAATGTCGATGCACCCACGGAAGAGGCAGCCAGGGCATGGCCTTGGGCTCCAGCAGACCCTCTGGCAGCTGCTCCCTCTGGCGCTTCCTCAGCAGTAGGGACGGGCCAGAAGGGCAGAATCTAAGAAAGAGTTCGAGAAGGATGAGATAAGATGCTGGAGCTCAGGTTTGACAGATGTGAGGAAAAGTGGGAAGGGGAGCTTTTGACTGGGGAGGGCAGGTTTGGTTTTCGGCTTATTTAGTGTGAAGCCATGTGGAGATGATGTGTAGGAAGCTGGGATTCAGGATGAGTGACAAGTGACAGGTTCTGACCATCCAGGCCTGGTGTGGAGGTTTGCTGACCCCCCCACCAGAGGAAACAACCGCATCTGTGAGTTGAGCAAAGCTGAGGCAGGAGGGAAGTGTGGAAAGCTTGAGAGGAAGCAAGAGCCCGTGCGCAGGGCATGGTGGAGAGGCTGAAGAGGGGGCAACCGGGACTGCTAGAAGAGGAAGGAATTTGGGCCGGAGAGAAGGGGGTCCTGGAACGGCCTGAGTCTGGAAGGCGTCCATACCAAATGTGGGTGAGAATGAGGGAGCATTCGGGGAAAGCCCTCCCTCACTGTGTGACCTTGGGCAAGTCACTTTGCCTCTCTGGGCCTCTGTTTGCTTCATTTTTGAAGAATTCAAAAGAATTTAAAAAATTTATTTTGAAAAGTTTTAGACTAGGTGAACACTCATCTGTCATTTGGTTTTAACATTCTGAGATATCTCAGTTGGATTGAGGAGAACTTTGTGTAGGGTCTAGGAGGAGGGCATCACTCAGAGGGACAGTGGGAAGGGGGGTTCCTGGGTGCTAAAGGGTAGTAGTCAAGAGTATCAGGGTTCCAGGTTCAAATCCGAGCACTGCCTCTTACTAATTGTGAGACCTTGAACAGGTTATTGAAAATCTTTGGACCTCAGTTTTCCCATCAATAAAATGGGGACAACAATAGCAGCTCTCTCCCAGAGTGGGTGAGAGGGTTAGACAATCTCCTGGCACATGTAAAACACCTGGCACAGCACCTGATGCAGAGCAAGCACTCAGTAGCCATGAGCAATGACAGGAGGACAACAATTTATACAGGAGGTAAGAGTTGTAGCTGACCCACCCTCTGCCACAGCACAGCAGGCGGAGATTATTTTAGACTAAAGCGAAGGTTGAGGTTATTTCTGAGAGTGGCTTGGATAGTTAAAGTTGACCAGTATGAGATAAGTAATGAAGGGCAATCATGCAACATCTTTCTTTAAAGTTCTTTAAGTTAGACCAAGCTGTTGTTCTGCAAGCTGGGACTCTCCCTTGAGGTACTCACATATATCTGGGACCACTTCTGATATAGATCGTAGAATTAGAATCTGCTAAAGGAAACCAACAGCCAACTAACAAGAATAAAACCCAGCATGTTTACTGTTATGAAAACATTCATCAGCCATGATTTAGTTTCAAAATAGCCAGCTGAACCACAAACTGAACTTAAATCGTGGCTAGAAAATTGTAAGGGCTGCTAACCTTGCTTGGTCAAAGTCCATCAGTCAGAGGCACCTAAGGGCAATGAAAAGAGCCCTCAACTTGGAATCAAACGAGCTGGGTTAGACTCCAGCTCAACCGCTTGGTGCTGTGAGTATGTGTGAGTGGCTTCCCCTCTCTGAGCCCCCGTCTTTTCATACACTTAGTGTCCTGTTTGGACCAGTCATCTCCAGTCCCTCATGACAACACAGGGACTAGATCCTATGACTATGGCAGGTATCACGAAACAAGCAAATGAACAGGAGCTCTGCTAGAGCCATGAACCTCAGAGACTGGCCCTGTCCTCCCTGCATTCTCACCGACAACCTGTGTCCATGCTGGGAGCCCCATTCTCCAGCCACTCCAGAATGTTCTCCAGTTTTTCCATGAACTTTCAGACTTCTTGGATTTTGCTCCTGTCGTCTCCTGCTCTCTTTGTCTGGAGTGCCCTTTCTTCCCTTCATTCACAGACATTTTCATGTCTACTTTGTTGTGAGCACCAGGCTATCCTACGGTCCCGTCTCTGGCTGTAGCACTCCTGCTTATGCGCCATGGCCCAACTTGAGCATCGCGTCCTCCAGGGAGCTCACCTGCTCATTCCCCTTTCATGTATTTCCATCAAGAGCAGATTTAGGTCCCTTCCAACTTGGGGCTGACCTGCCTGTTCCACTCTCGGGCTCCTGCTGGGGCGATTGGTCTGGCAGCCACCTGGGCAAAGGCTTGATTGCACCATACAGGGTGCCAATGCCACTCTTCTGGGTGCCAAATGTGTAGCACTTTGCCCTCATGGGGGCATTTCTGGCAGGCTGCTGGCACACGACAGGCCAAGCCAACATGCGTGTCAGTGCCTTGGAGGACAGGAGAAGGATCTGTACTCGGTGAAATGGCTCCCAGCAGCCCCTGATGGCTAGGTCTAGTTATTTTGGCTTGGCCAACAAAAGAAGCCTTCAAAGTTAAAAGAAAGCAAATTAGACTACAAAAATTTGGAGGGCAAGGACTCGGGGCCCCAACTTCCTATGCTTCTCTGATTTCTCTCATTGCTTAACACAGCTCTGGGCACACAGGAGTGCAACTCTTGCCCTTTCAAAACTCAATTTAGGCATTTATCCAAGCAGTCTCTCCTTCTCTCTCCTCTCTACCTCTGCCTCCACCCTGGTCCAGAAGACAGACAAAAAGCACCTCCTCTGTGTGTCCAGGGTGTCTTGTGCTTGTCACCCACCTTTGCTTATCTTTTGCCCACAACGTAGTATTGTGTTGAAAATACCTATTTGGGTGTCTGAGGCTGAGGCAAAAATGCAAGTCCCCCCTCCACTTAACAACGCTGTGCAAGCCTGGAGTGCTCAGCAAATTGTTACAAAGCAGACGAGGCAGGTACCAAGGTAATTACGTGTGTGTGTGCGTACCCCATGCTTTTCTGGGTGCCTCAGCACTTTCCTGCCCTAAAATGTCTGGCTCAAACTGGCCCTGATTGCTTGAGAACTGCTTTAGCTGTCCTATAGTGCCCTGTGGCTAATTGTAAGCCTAAAATCCCTGCTTCATGGAAAACTGTAATGCCATTAACATAACATAGGTTATATAACCATTGATGATGGCATATGATGAGATTTGTTTCACTGTGAACAAACAAAGAAACAATGTAAAAACCTTACATTACTCATCGGAAAGAGATTTAACATAATACCACAGGGTGGACAGATGAAGATTTTGCTAACAAGAAGTTCCCGTAAAAAAAATTCCTGCGCCGCCCAGGCGCAAACGCCCTGGTAAATAACCTCTGAGAGACTCATCTAGCTCACCAAGCTGGCCTTGTCCGAGTCATTCTTTGGTCTCTCGATCCCCTCTTGGTTTGGGGGCAGATTTTCTATACTGTTCCGGGATCTTCCCGAAACAGCTGTGCCCACCCGACTGAGGGCTCCTTGAGGGCAGGAGGCCAAGCACAGTGTTGACACACAGTCAGGCTGGATGAGTCCCTGCAGCAGCCTCCTAACTGGTCCCCGTGCTCCTGCTCCAGAGTGCTCCAATCCACTTTCCAGACATAGGTCATGTCACGTCAGCTGCCTGATTAAGCCTCTCCAAAGGTTCCCCTGCACATCTAGAGTACAATCTTTGTGGAGATGCTCTTGTCACTCATGCCTCCTTTCTGGTGTCGCTCCCTTAACGAGGCCTTGCCTGGCTGCCCCCAGCAGTCCCTCTATCACATTTTCCTGCTTTACTTTCTCTGTGGGGCTCATCACCGTCTGACACGACCTAAATCCCTGGACTTGCTTGTTGTCTGACTCTGCCCTGAACGGATGCTCCAGGAGAGCCGGGACCTTATGTGTTTTGCTCACTCAGCCCCTGCATTTAGTTGCTGCAGCTGGATGGATGTTGGCTTCTTGGATGTGAGCTACCTTTCCTAGCAGGGGGAATGAACAGCAGGTGTAGAAGGCAAGGGAGGTGTTGCGGTGGTGCTGGGGCCGGGGGAGGCAGACAAACCGTCGTGGGGGGCTTGGGAGGCCTCGCCGTGGCGTGGGCTTCTCTCCCAGGCCTCAGCAATATTGGAAGACTGTTGTCACGGCTCCTGCTTCTCTTTTCCACACCCAGTTTCCCAAGCCCTTCGGCTGTTTTCCTCTTTCATTATCAGGGGAGACTCGGGAGCTGACCGTGGTGTGTTTTGGAGTCTGCCCTGGTTAGAGATGACCCTGGTCTTCTCATTGGTATATTCCCATCCCTGAAAGCACCCCAGCTACCTGGGATGGCATCTCACCGCAGAGAGCAGGAGCATGGAGGCAGCAAGCGAGGCAAAGCTCCGGGAGAGAATGCAGGAAAGGCTGAGAGAGAAAGAGGGGGCAAAACAGGAAGGATGGGGGTGAGGCAGGAGAGGGGAGAGAGGGGTAGACCCAAGCCCAGGCTGGATGCCCCAGGCTGCATGCTGGCACCCTGCCACCCCTGCTCTGTGTGTGGGTACCACCCCGTCTTCTCGCCTCACCTCAGGTACAGCGTGCCTGTGACAGCTCTGGGTACATGGGCAAAAATCGGAGAACTCATGGAGAAAAGGAAAAACCTGGGGTTCTCAGACAGGGCTCAGGTGCTCTCCCATGGGGCTGCCTTTCCCTGTCTCTTGTGTCTGGGGGATCTCTGAAGACAGAGAGTGGGGGTCCAGACCAGCCAGGGACTGACCAGAGCCTTTGGTTAGAGGAAATGTCTTGGGTTGGAGCCTTCAGAGGCAACAGGACTTGGGCAACCAGCTGTTTCAATTGTGTTGTCACCTCAGTAATTGGAATGTCCAAATCTGTGACACAGAGCTTTCTAAAATACAAATTTTAAGCAAGTGCTGGAAGGCGGGCAGGGCATTGAGGTTGGATTTTGGAGCTTCCTTCCGGGCAGGGCCTGCATCAGGGTTGTGTAAGATTGCCTCACTGGGCTGTTGAAAGCCGAGGCCTTTCTTACTGATAAGGTCTTGGCTAACAGCACAAAATGATCTTCTTCATCCTATAGGGGTTGAGGGTTGCCCCTCGCCTAACTGAGATGAAGCCTGGGGTACTTTAAGACTCTGACTCAATTTACCTTTTCTGAAAGTCACCACCTCAGGCTCTCTGCAGTTCTCGCCTGCACTATTGGGGCAGCCTCCTAACACACCGCACGACTGTGGTCTCGCTCCCACCCCAAATCCCTCCCATGAACCATAGATAGAGAGACTTCTCTGAAAAGCAAATGTGATTATATCATTTCCCACCCTGAAGCCTTCACTGCTGCTGCTCCCATTCTACTGGGCAGAGTGTCGCTCCCTGGCCGGGCACCTGCCCTGCTCTCCTCGGCATCTCCACCTCTCCCTCTCACACCCCCTCCTCATTCCTGCTCAAACCCCACACATGCCCACTTCCAGGCCTTTGCACACGTGGTCTCCTCTCTCTGAAGCACCTTCCTGTTTATCTTGGGATGTCTGCTGCTACTGGCCTCGGATGTCACTGTGACACTCTCCTCTCCAGGGAGACAGCCCCAGTGAAGGGCATCACTCCCACTTCAAAGTCCCACTGAACTTCACATCTGCCTGGCTTTTCATTTTCCATATGGGAATCATTTGAGGCACTGTCTTGTCTCTCCTGCATGCCTGGCAGCTCCTTGACAACACAGTCAGCCCTTATTTACTGTGGCGGTCCCTCAGAGCACTATACGGTGCCTGATACACAGTAAGTCTGCAGTTAATGTCTGTCGAGTGAATGAGTGGACAAACAAGTGTATGGACAAGTGAATTCATGCCCCACCCCCCCAAATGCTGGAGCCATCGCACACCACCCAGGCCCTGGAGCACATGCAGAGCACTGTGAAGCATCTGGGCAGAGTCCAGCCGCTGAGACCCCTGCTGCTGCTTCCTCATCCCTCCCAGAAAAGCATCCAGAAGTTCTGGTTCCACTACTAATCCTCAGACAGGAGGGCAGCTCATCTTTGTAGGAATTGGCAGATAGTCATCTGCTGACAAGCTGTCCCTGGTTCTTTAGTCACTATAATGCTGGGGAAATCCCTACAGTTTGCGTTTCCTGAAAGGAACCATCAATCATAGGGGTGGCCACCAATTCTCACTTGACATTGACATACTCGCTCTCTCTCTGAGAGAAGCAGCCTGATCCCCTGCCCTCAACAGAAACAGATCTTTCTGGAATGGAAGGGGCTAATGGGCTGGCATCCCTTCCAGGTCCCCAAAGCTACCCCACCTCAAACCTACCACATAAGCCCTGCACCTTCCTGCAAAGCACCCACTTCTGCTTCAACCCTGGCGTCCAGCTCCATAGGGTCCTAGGACCATCCTACCTTCCCTTGTTTGTCCATAAATTCTCACTGAGAGCTTGTTCCCTGCTGGGATCTGTGATATGGGGAAAATCAGCCATAGTCCCTACTTTCAGGGCCTCATGCCTACAGATGAGGGGTTACAATTTCGTATTTGAGGTGCAGTGGTGGAAGTACCAGAGAGTTCTGTGAGTCTGGAGGGGGGAGCCCCTATATTTTTGGGAAGGGTGGGTGGTTGGGGAAGTCTTTGTGGCTCTGAGTCCTGTGGGTCCTAAGGGACTTACTAGAGACACTAGGATGGAGAGAGAACTCCTGGTGCAGAGGGGAGGAGGCTGGAGAAAGCCTGAATGTGATTAGGGAGAGCATTCTGAAGAAAAAGAGGAATGGATGCAGGGATGGAACGATGGGTGATATGGGATTAGAGTTATTCTGTGTCTTCAAGGGGGTTCTAGGGAAAGTAGGATTAATGTCTGGCAGGTACAAGGAGACAATTCTTTGCTCAGTGTAATGAGGGACTTTCTAAGTGTCAGTGCCAAAGGAAGACGCTCCCCTTTCCTGAAGGAATTGAGGCAGGGTTGGTTCAACCCCTTGGTGGGGATGTTGGAGAGAATTACTCAAGGGTGGAAGTGGTGCAAGTTAAGTTAATAGTTTTCATTTTTTTTTTCACAACAAATCTCTTTCTTCGAATCCAACAGTTCTGATTGAACAAAAAGTCAGGGAGGGGCCTTCAGATTCCCATAAGCTTGCTGCCCCTTACCTTCTGGGGTGGGATTCTATGATGCTAATCCAGAAGCCTTTCATTTACAGGTTTTAATCCCACTCCACTCCTGCCTCCTTCCTCTACACCTTCCCCTGGGAAGAAGCATGGAGTATGTGAGAATTTTAGAACATTTATACAGTCAGTATTTGTTGTGAACCTACTGTGTACCAGCCACTACTCCAGGTGCTGGGAATAAAACAGCGATTGAGACAGATGCTTGGGACTGTGCCCTCCGGAGTTCATGGTCTAGTGGGGGAGGCAAACACTGTGACAAGTAATGGTGGGTAGAGGAGGTGGGGGAGCACCACCCACCCTACTGGAAACATCTGGTCTCAGGCCTCCCAAAGGGGATGAAGGTGGTGACTCCTCCCTGGAAGCAAGCGTGGGGACAGAAGGGCTGTCAGAAGATGAGCGTCTCTAGCTATCTGGTCCCCAAGTCAGTCACAGGAGGGACTGGTGAGGGCTTCTAGACTCTGCTGCCTAAGCTCACAGCCTGTAACAGTTCCTGGAGACACCCTCAGGCCCTTGAGTGGGAGCAGTACCCTTAAATCCCTGTGCCCAGAGAGAGCCTCCTGGGCCATTGGAGCAGGAGTCTGTTACAAGCAGGTTGGGGACACAGCCACAGCCAGACAGTGAGGGGGGAGCTGAAATCTGACCCTGGCAGCTGCTATCTTCTCCATCAGTGCTGGGGAGGGAGCTGGCAGATCCAGCTCGTGGAGCAGATAGAGTTCAAGCCCCTGTACTCACAGTACTATTTTAACCAAGTCCACCATGGTATGACCTTGCACTAGTCTCTTCTCCACGTATGCCTTGGTTCCTTCATTTGACAAAGGGAGAGTAGGTGACTGCTAGTCTTTCCCCAGCTCCCCCACATCCTATTTCTAGGAGTCTTCTCTCTGCTGAAAGGACAGGCGTCAGAGGACCCTGATCTGGGCTCTGGTTTTTGGAGGACCCACCCCAGCTGGTTATAACCTGGGAAAGGGACTTTATGGCCAGAGGGCAGGGAGATGGCAGAGGAATCACTGGGATGGACTTGGAGGGGAGCAGCAACACTGGAGGAGCTGGGGCCAGGCCTGGCTGCAGGCTTTGCAGAGAAGCAAATGCCCCTGCGGGCTGAGCTCTCAGCTGCTGATGAGGAACTGAAGGAATCTCGGTCAACGCAGGGAGGACAGCAGCCCTCACAATCTTCAGGCCCCAGGGGCTCTCTGCATCCAGAGTACAGACTCCTTATGGTAGTTACTGAGCTCATTTCTTCTGATGGCCAGCCAGGGGCTCCTGGGCTTGGGCTACACTCCCAGACTTCCAAGCATGTGAGCACCCTCGTGTCCACCAGCATCCACAGTTGGGATGCTGCATCTGTTAAGAGAGACCCAACTACTCTTTTGCATTCAGAAATGAGTTTGAGGGTAAACACATTCAGTTTGTTCTTGTTTCCACTGCTGGAGCATGAGTTTTCCTCCCCATTCATCCCCAGTCATGGCACCATCTAGGCCCATTTCTGGAAGACTTCCAGGGCAATGGAGTCTATCAGGAGAGAGTGGACTGTATGGATGGTGACAAGTGCCCAGGGTTGGGGTGGGTGGGGAGGTGGCTGGCATTTTGAGGGGAAAGGATAGCCCCCTTCTGCTTTCTGCAGTGACAAGGGCCATTTTGTCAGGATGGGCAGGGAGGTCTGAGATGGGACAGGGTGACCTGGTCATGAGCAGTGGGGCCTGAAGTCAGAGGTGATGGCACTGTCAGGGGGTGAGCCCAAGGGGCTCAACACAGACTCATGTTTTGCTACCTCTATTTTGTTATTGCCAAATGCGGGGGTCGGGCCACCGATAAGTGCGGGGCAGGGGAAGAAGCACGCAGAGCGCTGGTGTGGAGGAGAACTTTATTTTCCCCCAGCCCCAGCCCTACAGCCAAGGCAGTTTGGCACAACAGCTCCCAGGGCTCTGGTTGGGCAGGCACAGGGTGGTCTGGCCTCCTGATTAGTGGGCGTGGCCATGCCCGTGGCTGTGGCCATGGCCGTGGCCACCCTCTCCAAGGCCTGGCCCATGGCTGTGGCCGTGGCCGTGGCCGTGGCTATGGCCATGACCCTGGCCCTGGCCCTGGCCCTGGCCACCCTCCCCGAGGCCTGGCCCATGTTCATGGCCTGGGTCATCGGGGTGGGGGGCATTCTTGTGCATCTCCTCGTGGGAGGCTTCGGTCAGTCGTGCCATCAGGACGATGAACTCCTCAAAGGACAGCTGCTTGTCCAAGTTTGTGTCCAGGTCCTCCATGATGTGGTTTATGGCCTTGTCATTCTTTTTCTCCTTCTGTGGGTGGAGAGAGAGGGCTGTTAGGGCCGTGTGGCCGGAGGTGGGGCTCAGGAGCACAGAGAACTACCAGACGGCAAGTGCATAGGGAAGTGTCGCCCTCGGGGCTCAACTTAAAAACTCAAGGTGACCATGGCCTGAGTGCCCAGGATGGAGCAGGTGCTGAGCATCCGCCAAGCGCTTTCCCGTTTTCTCCCCACACAACTGTAGGACTTGGGTGCTGCGACTCCCTCTGTTTTACAGAAGAGGAAACTGAGGTCAAGGGACTTGGCTGAGATCACATGATTAGTAAGTCTAGAAATGTCACCTCATCTGGTCCTTGTACCAGCTTTAACGGGTAGGAACGCTGTCTTCTTTGGGGAAGACTTGAGGTAACCAAGTCCTAGGGAGGGTCATTAGTTTTTGCAGATTGGTGAGGCTTGGATGTGACTTAGGGTCCCACCCCATCCCCTCCACTCTTCTCCCTCTCAGCCTCCTCCCCACCCTCCATCTGGAGCTTCCTCTCAGTGAAACTCACTCCAACCAGCGCAGCGGGGAAGCACGTGGGAGAACAGGTAGTGGGGACCCTGGGGAAGGGGGCAGGGAACGGTGTACATGCTCTGCAGACCCCAAAGTGGGGGGTACAGTGTAGAATGGGAGCTGGCAGGTGAGGTGGGAAGGTCACGGGGCACCAGAGAGTGCCAGCTGGTTCTAGCTCTGCTGCCCATTGGCTGGGGCACCTCAGCTGAGTCCCTCCTGGAACTGTGGGGTGCCCAGCTGGTGGGAGCACTTGCTCCTGAGCAGCCTGCTTGCCAGGCCCAGTGCCCTTCCTGGCCTATCACTGTGCTGCTGGCAGTGGCTGTCATAGAGGCGAGTGGGGCGAGTGTAGGGGTCACACAAAGGCGAGCCTTGCCACACAGCCTCCTGCCCATACCCTCTCTTGTCCACCCCAATCTGGCATCCTGCTTAGCTGTCCGTGTCCCTAATACCCCTATGGCTGTGACCCTCCACCTTACCGAGGCGGAAGGAGGGGCAGCAGGAGGCCAGGGGACCGACCCTGGACGGCTGGCTCCAGGACTGGAACTGAGACTAGGACCATGCGTCCCACCCTTCTTTGTCCAGGTCTCTGTTTCCCCACATTCCCCAATTTTGAAAAGAAAACAAATAGGCTGTTGGAAGTTCCTAGAATTGCCTAATCATTTTCCAATTGGGGGAAAATAATCTCACATTTTACTGAGTGCTTTGTGTGCCAGCGCTGTGCTGGGTGCCCTCCACATGCTATCTATTTATCCGTTTTCCACCATAGACCCTTACGATTAGCAAAGCCCTCCACGCTCTGCATCTTCCACCCCACGTTCCCACCCGAGGCTTAGAGTCTCTCCAGCTTCCCCCCGAGTGTCGTCCTCAGGTGCTTCCCTTTCCAGCATTCAGGTCTCAGCTCAAATGTCTCCTTCTCCAAGAGGTCCTTCTTGTCCACCCTAACTAGCCACCTCTACCCCACCCAGCCAAATCGCCCACAGTGCTCTACCTTATTTTCTTCGAGGCACTTATTGGCATTGGGCTTTATCTGTGCTGTTTATCTAGCAACGACTTTGTCGTGCATGGGATAGTGGGTTCCTTGTTCACCGCTGCATCCCTCTGCCCAGAACAGGGCCTGGCACACAGCAGATGTTCAATCGAACTCTTTCTTGCCTCTGTTGTACTGTATCACTTAGCTCTCCCAGCGACAGGGCACCTGCTGGCTCTACAGGCTGGTTGCAGCCTGCTGCAGCCTGTGCCCCATCCTTCCTTCTGAGCCCAAACTGCCGTGAGACCGACCAGAGTCCAGCCCTACCTTGAGGAAGTTTTGCAGATCTTTTTTCACCAGCTCTTTGAATTCTTTCTGGCTCAGGAAGTCTCGTGGCTCCAACCGCACAGAGTACTGGTGGAAGGTGTTGATGACAGTCTCTATGGCAAGTTCCAGCTGCGACTGTTCCCTCGCCATCTTCTTGAATTCTGCGTAACTGAGAAGCAAGGGTTGTGGTATTTAGAAGAAGATGCTGTGAAGCGTCCTTAACGTTTCCCTCCGTTGCTCACAGGGACAAAGGGGAAACACAAAATAAAAAGAAAGCACGTGCTGCAACTTAACTGGGAGGTGACCCATGAGACACGTGTGAAAAATGATTTTTAGAATATCTGGAGAAAGCCAAAAAGCAAAGCATTTGAGGGCAGGAGGCTGCAGCAGAACATGACCCAAGAAAATGGGAAGAAAACTTTAAGGCAGGTACGGGCAACCAAGGAGGGCTTCCAGGAGGAGAGTTTGGAAGGAAGTTGAATAGGGGAAGAAAAGAAGGAACTGGCAGGCAGGCTGTGCCCAGGGAAGCTGGCAGCTCACTTACCAAACAAAGCCAAGGAGCTACACAGAGTGTTTGAGAGAGCAGTGCAGGCCCAGCATTTATAGGCAACCACTGGCCGGGGCATTCGGCCCTCTCTCAGAAGATTGCTTCACAGGTGAGCAGTGTGGTAACGCTGCCAGGAAGGGGGTTGGGGCGGAGCAGGAAATGTTCACATGGTGCCTTCTGCCTTTTTTGTGAAATTCCCAGCCCTGGCCTGGAGCAGGTTGGGGAGGAAGCTGATTGGGTAGTTCATTTCCCCTCCACCCCAAGCCCTCACTGTCCCTGAGCAAACCAGCAAGACTGCCACACCCCCGGCACCCCTCATCCCCCGTCCCCATTGAGGTTGTGGCACCGTCCCACCTATGGTAGCCAGAAGTTAGTGGTGGGCTGAGGACCCCTCGGGTACCCGACCCACTTCCGCAGTCTGTCCCTTCCGTCAGTTCAGTAAGGGTGGACTGAACCTTCCCCCTCTGCTTGCTTGGCTCTGCGACAAGTGCTCTTAGGCAGGTGAGGGGTTGGTGTGAGGTTCTTAGATTCACAGGGTGGGCATTGGGGTTAAAAGGGTTCTCAGAAGTGATCAACCCATTTGCATTGTAGATGGCGAAACTGATACCCAGAGAAGGACCTGAGCAAGGTCACATAGTTGGTTGGCAACATAGCAGGATTTGGACCCAGATATCCTGGTTCCTGATTAAGGGTGATTCTGATGATACTTCCCTTTGCAGTCTGACTAAGAGCACCTCAGGGCGAATGTGTTTTTAATAACTCTCAACGTCACTCTTCCAAATCCCGCTCCCAATGAGTAGTCCAGGAACTTACAACCTGGAAGACAGGTGCTTTTTTGCAGCCTCTTGGTGGGCGACACATGTCCCCACCCTGCTACCAACCTCCAGTGACTCCCCATTGCCTACAGGGAAAGCTGCGATGGCTTCTCCCAGCACCCAAAGCCCTCCAGGAATGGATTCCCTTCACTCCCCCTGCCCCGTGGGTGTGCAGGGCCCACCTCCCATCTTGCCACCCCAAGAATGCCCTTCTTGGGAGTAAAATCCTGCCCACCCCTCATGGCTCAGTTCAAATGCAACCTCTCCCAGGAAGCCTGCTCTGTTCTTCCCATTTGTATACAGTCTCTTCCTCCCTGACAATCATTCCCATATCTTCTGCCTCTCAACACTCGCTTTCCTGGAGTAAAATCATTTACACAATTGCCTCTCTCTAATAATTGGCTGCAGACCCTCAAAGGGAGGTTCTCCCTCATGCTTGTATGCTCCCACGCACACAGTCCAGGGTGTGGCACATGTGACCTGCTTCTGTTTGCTGAATGATCTGTGTCCTTGCTGGCATCTGATCCCTCACCCCAGGAAGTATGTATGGAGGACCCACTCTGGGCAGCTTCCTTTCCTCTTGCTTGTCCTGCCTCTCCCTCCATCAGAGAAGATGGTTCTCCCCTTCATCCCCACTAGTCCTTTTGTTCAACCTCCGTGAAGCCTTCCCTCATTGCCCCAGCTCCTCCTGCCTTCTCAGCCCTCCGAAAGCCCGAGGCAGCCCTGTGTGTGCTAAGCCTTGGCCCTGAGTACCGCCGCCTTGCACTGCCAACACATGGAGTAGTGGTTAAGAGTTCAGACTGGCTGTGTGGCCTTAGGCAATATACTTAACTTCTCTGTGCTTCATTTTCCTTATCAGTAAGATTGGCTAATATCAAGACCTGCTTTGAGGATTGCAATAGCACATGTAAACTTGGGAAGAGCTCAGTAAATAAGAAGTATTATTATTAGTTAACTTTTAATTCATTCATGCAACCAGTATGGGTTAAGCATCCAGTGTCAGACACTAATACTAGATGCTGGGAGAAATTGGTGAGTGAGTCACAACACAGAAGGGGGACATCATTTTATATCCTGCCTTTCAAATCACATTTTGAACTCTTGGTGGCTAAGGACAGGGCCTGGCACAGTGCTAAGCACACAGCAAGTATTTAATAAATGCTTGCCTAACGCAAGATTGAATGAATGAGTAAATCATCTATGAATGAATGAACGATGCAGACACAGCCTAGGAACACATGATTGGAAACTTCAGATCCTTTCCTTAACTGAGTCTGCCCCCATTGTGTAAGCTGAAAGCAGCTCAGTCAGCAGCCGGCCCTGTGTGCCCGCCCTCAGGCTAAGAAACGTCTATTGTTTCCGGCAGTGCAGCAGATGCCTGGGTGCCCCTCCTGTGTGCTCCCACAGTGCCCTCTGCTGCCTCTGCCGAAGCACTTTTCATACAGGACCTGGGCGCCCACACACCCTTGCAGGAACAAGGCCCAAGGTGAAGCTGGCGGGGCATGAGAACATCAACAGTGCCAGGGGACTGACACGGGGCCTCAAGGTTGGGGACACCAGAGAGTGGTGGAGACTGCAGCAAAGGGGAGCATTCCTCACTTGGAGGGACAGCCTGTACTCACTCAACCTCTGGCAAGGGCTGCCCTGAGGGAAAGTGGACCAGGAGTTCCTGGATCTCCTGAAGGTCCAGGAAGCCTGTATTTTTATGTGAAAACTCCTGTTCATAGAATTTGTCAACCAGTTTTAAAGAAAAACAAAAACATTAAAAAGGAAGTAGGGAGTGTGCAAAACAAAGTGTGACTGCGGGTGCCCATTGCAGACAAAGGCAGTGTGGTGGGCACCTCTGCTCTGCTGCGGAGTCTTGACCTTCAGGCCTGACCCTCCACTGCACTGTGGCTCAGGCAGGGACGCTGCCCTGCGTACCTCTGGAGTCCTAGCCCGGAGCAAGGGCCGGCTTCGCAGGTACTGAATGAGCGTTATTCATTTGTTGAATGAATAAATGCAGGAGTGCACAAATAAACCAGGAAACGAGTGAGAGACGAGCCCTGGTCTGTTGCCCTTTGCCCTGTGACTTTCTGCAGAGCCACTGACTGTGACTGCGGTGTTGATGCAGGATGAAGGTGCATAGGGTGGGGAGAGAAGGCTGGGCAGTGGGTGGGAGTGAGCAGCTACACAGGGCTTCGAAACAGGAGTTGCACTTGGGGGATCCCGTGTTGCCCTCATCTCAAAAGGCCACAGCGGGACCTCAAGTCCCAGGCTAGCCCAGGCCCAGGTGAGGCCAGGGCTGAGCCAGCCAGCTTCTGACCCAAGGCATGATTTGTAGGTGCCTCAACGCCCCACTTGCCTCCTTGCTGCCAACTGAGGCCAGAGATTGGGTTGATGGGTGTGGGAGGGGGTCTTCTCTTCAGGGTACTGATTTTGCAGGGAAACTCAGTGCCTCCTGGTAGGGCAGGAATTGAGCCAGTTTTCCTGGCTCTGGACAGTGACTCTGGGGTTGTCATTGAGAGAAAAGGGCGTGCCTTTCTCGGCTGGGTTAAGAACAAACCGGCAAACAAACAAGCAGGCAGAGGCTCCCGTAGCTGCAACCAAACCTCAATGTCCTCTCCCCATGTGCAGGACCAGGAGTGGGTCTGCGTCTTTCCCCTTCTCCTCAGCCTGTCTGCGCTTGCCTTTCAGGGCGTTTTGCCCCTTCTGAGTTAGAAGTAGGGGCGTTACAGAAGGGGCACAGTAGGACTCCGGACTGAGGGACTGGGAGCTGGGGTCTAGTCCTGGCTTTGCCAGACTTGCTGCGAAATGACTTTAGAAGTCATTTCTGTGCTCAGGCCTCTGTTTTCTTGTCTATTACAGGAGGAGATTGGGACAGCAGGTTTTTAAGTCATTTCTAGTGCGGATTCCAGGTTTTGATGGAATCTTGGTGGGCTCCATGAATACCGTGAGCCTCATGGCTCCAGGGCTCGGTCTCCTGGTTTACCTGCTTCCCCAGTGGCTGAAGTCAGGTTCCCCCTCCCCATAAGGAAGCTGATGCCTGGGCTCAGCCCCTGCCAGGCTGCATACAGCCTACTGCCTCTTTGTCCCCTCCCTCCCTTGCTCCTTGCTCCTTGCTTGGACACTCAGGTATTCTTTCACAGAGATCCCTGGATCTGGGTCTCCTGATCACAGGCCCCCTCACATCCTTTATCCCCCTACTGCTCATTCTGGAGCTCTGGTGCTTTGGGGTGGCTCAGAGAAGTTATTCATGGGAACCGCAGACTGTTGTCCTGCCACCTTTGGGCTCTGTCCACACCAAGCCTTGACCATCCCTCTGCCTCCTGGTGGCCATGCCCAGATCTCTGAGATGCCTTGTGGATGGCAACCCCGTTCCCTGCTCCCACGCTGGGCTGCTCCAGCATCCACAGTGAGGCCTCTCCAGTTACCTGGCTTCTTGGACCCTCAAGCTGAAACTTTCCCATGTCTGAACACCTCCCTCTGTCCCCACCTCGGCTGCCACCCTGCTCATAATCCTCGTCATTTCCAGGAAGCTTTGCCTCCCAAATTGGGAAAACTAGTATTCCCTTTTCTGTTCCCTAGCTTCTATTTTCCCGGTCCTTCCTCCTCTCCCATCTCTTGTGCACCTAGCTTTTCACCTCACTAGACTCCCAGTTCCACAGCCCTCTAGAAATTCCTGGTGAGTATCTCAGTATCTAGCTGTCGGCTCCCTCTGCCTCTCAGGAATCCCTTTGAAGTGTACAGCCCTTGGCAGAAAATAAAGGGCTTTCACAAACATTACCCTGTTGGCACTATAATTACTGGCCTTTGGATCTGTCTCCCTCACTAGATTGTTAACTATGTAGACCGGGGAATCTTGATTTACTCATCCCCCGATGATAAGCTTTGCATATGAGCAACATCTGACAAACGTCTCCAGAATAAACTGAATGACTGACTTTGTTTGGATAGAACTTATGCTTAGAGGATTGTTATTTCCTGTAATTAAGAAGTTGTGCAACACAGGAGATTGCAGAGAAGGAAAAAAAAGAAGTGCCGAGGAGTGATGGAGAAATACGGAGATGGAGGGAGACTCCTAGCGGGGGAAAGGAGGCTCCAGAATTATCAGAGAGTGCATGCTGCCACCTTGTGGCCTGTTTGCATCAGGACAGCCTGTGGAATTCCACTGGCCCCGGATTTTCAACCTTTTTGTTCTCAGAGCCCTTTTACACGCGCTTGCAGAAATCATTGAGTATCCCAAAGAGTTTCGTGGGTTATATCTACCAATATTTACTATGTTAATAGTTTAAAATTTTCAAAATATTTATCATTCATTTAAAGTGGCATTAATAAACACATTACATATTAACACATCTTATATAAAATAATTATATATTGTTTTATAAAAAGCTAGTTATATATTATTTTAAAAAAGATAGTGAGAAGTGTGTCTTCTTTTTTATTTCAAAATATTAAGGGCATACAAATGTTTTTGTTACACGGATAGCTTTTATAATACTTAAGTCAGGGCTATGAGTGTGTCCACCACCCGAAGAGTGCTCATTGTACCTGTTAGGTAAATTTTTACCCCCTCCTCCCCCAATTCTTGATTTCCAATGACTTTTACTTCTCTCTGTACCCATGTGTGCCCATTGACTAGTTCGAAATTATTAGAGAGTACGTGTGGTGTTTGTTTTTCCATTCCAGAGATACTTCACTTTAGGATAATGATCTTGAGTTCCATCCAAATTGCTGCAAAAGACATTAATTTATTCCTTTTTATGGCTGAGTAGTACTCCATGGTATATACATATACACCATATTTTGTTAGTCCACTCACAAACTGATGGGCACTTGGGTTGATTCCATATCTTTGCAATTGTGAATTATGCTGCAATAAATATTTGAGTGCAGGTGTCTTTTTGATAAAATGACTTCTTTTCTGTTGGTTAGATACCCAGTAGTGGGATTGCTGGGTTAAATGGTAAGTCTGTATTTATTTCTTTGACTAATCTTCACACTGTTTTCCATAGAGGTTGTGCTAATTTGCAGTCCTACCAATTTGTATATGCATTCCTTTCTCTCTGCATCCGTGACAGTATATATTGTTTTTTGACTTTTTAATAATAGCCATTCTGACTGGGGTAAGGTGATATCTCACTGTGGTTTTAATTTGCATTTCCCTAATGATTAGTAATGTTGAATATTTTTTATGTTTCTTGGCCATTTTTCTGTCTTCTTTTGACAAATTCCTGTTCATGTCTTCTACCCACTTTTTTAATGGGGTGGTTTGTTCTTTTCTTGCTGATTTTCCTGAGTTCTAAATAGTGAATCCCATCGATTTGGATAGCTTATGTCACCTTTTCATTCAATTCGAGGAATCTTTTGATTTCCATCTTCATTTTATCATTGACTCAAAAATTGTTCAGGAGCAGGTTGCTTAATTTTCATGACTT
This sequence comes from Lepilemur ruficaudatus, assembly GCA_963574885.1. Classification (NCBI taxonomy): domain Eukaryota; kingdom Metazoa; phylum Chordata; class Mammalia; order Primates; family Lepilemuridae; genus Lepilemur; species Lepilemur ruficaudatus. The sequence continues at coordinate 51,646 of CAUYRT010028383.1, forward strand.
AGTGTAGATTTGAGTGTTTTTTTTTTTTTGGAATTGATTTCTAGTTTTATTCCACTGTGGTCTGAGAAGATACATGGTATGATTTTGATCTGTAAAAATTTGTTGAGACATGTATTGTAGCCTAAGATATGATCAACCTAGGAGAATGTCCCATGTGTTGATGAGAAGAATGTATATTCAGTAGTTTTTGAGTGGAATGTTCTATAAATGTCTGTTAGGTCCATTTGTTCTAGAGTCCTATTTAAGTCCAGTGTTTATTTTTTTATTTTCTGCTTTGATTATCCGTCCAGCTCTGACAGTTGGGTCTCAAAGTCCCCAGCAATTAAAATGGCACTATTTATTTTTTTGCTTAGCTCTAGTAAAATTTATGTATCTTGGAGCTTTATGTATCTTGGAGCTCCTGTGTTAGGTGTGTACATATTTAGGATTATTATATCTTCTTGTTGAATTGTTCCCTTTACCATTATATAATGGCCCTGTTTCTCTTTCTTTACCTTTGTTGATTTAAAGTCAATTTTATCTTATAGGAGAATGGCTACACTTGCTCTCTTTTGATTTCTATTTGCGTGGAATATTTTTTTCCATTCTTTCATGTTGAGTCTGTGTGAATCCTTACAGTTTAGATGTGTTTTTTGGAGACCGTATACACTTGGGTTGTGTTTTTTCATCCATTTAGCCAACCTATGTCTTTTTAGTGGAGCATTCAGACTGTTCACGTGGAGTGATAAAATTGATATGTGACATGCTGTTCTCTTCATTGTGTTGGGTAGTACCTTATTGCTTTGTTTTCACTCTTATGATGTTGTTTTATATGAGCTGTGAACTTTAGCTTTTTGGTGGTTTTACATTTGTGAGTATGTATTGTGCTGATCCACATACAATATAGTTCTGAGTATTTCCTGTAAGGCAGGTTTGGTTGTGACAAATTCCCTCAGTGTTTACTTGTCTAGAAAAGACTTTATTTATCTGTCAATTATGAAACATAATTTTGCAGGATACAAAATTCTAGGATGGCAGTTGTTCTGTTTGAGAAGACTGAAGATGGGGCCCTAATCCTTTCTGGCTTGTAAGGTCTCCACTGAGAAATCCGCAGTTAGACTGATGGATTTTCCTTTGTAGGTTAGTTGTTGCTTTCATCTTGCTGCTTGTAGAATTTTCTTCTTCATTTTGACTTCTGCCAGGTTGATTACTATGTATCTTGGAGATGAACTATTTGCTATGAGTATTCCCAGAGTTCAATGACCATCTTGTATCTGGATGCCTGAATCTCTGGTGATACCAGGAAAGTTTTCCCCAATAATTCCCTCAAATAGATTTTCTATGCTTTTTGCTCTTTCTTATTTTCCCTCTGGGATATCTATAATTCATATATTAGTTTGCTTCACATACTTCCATATTTCTCTAAGTGAATGCTCAATCTTCTTTATTCTTTTTTCCACCTCTCTGAATGACTGGGTTAGCTTGAGAGTCTTGTCTTCAAGTTCTGAGATTCTTTCTTCTCCTTGGTTTAGTCTGTCGTTGAAGCTTTCTGCTTTGTTTTTAAATTCCATAAATGACTCTGTCATTTCTTTAAGTTCTATTATATCCTTTATTATGTTGTCTAGCTCTTTAGTGTATTCTTCATTTTTAAAATTGATTTCCTGAAATGTTTTTTGGCTTTTTTTTGTTGGTGTTCTCTTCAATTCCATTCATCTTATTTGCCATCCATATTCTGAATTCCATTTCTATCATTTTGACAATTTCCTTTTGATTGGAGTCCACTACTGAAGCTCCATTGTGATCCTTTGATGGTGTTGAACTGTTTTGTTTTTTCATTTTGCCAGGGTTCTTTCACTGGTTTCTTCCCATCTGAATCCTCTCCTATTGGGTCAGGGATAATAGGTTTTCAGGGCACTTTTTCTCTTTTTCTGGGAACTCTCCTCCTTGGTAAGAAGAAGGGGAGGTCCCTACATGGCACATTTGTGTCCTTCTCTGGAATGTTGACCTGGCAGGGGAGGGATGGGCCCACTGAGAGCCTGTAGTGTAGCTGTTCTGTTTTTTCCTGTTCCCCTGTGATTTCCACAGTTCAATCTGGTGCTGGATGATCTTCATGTATGGTGGTGAGTTGTTCCCCAGATTGTTGTTGGAGGTTCTAGTTGGGGGCTGGGTGAGACCCTCTCCATGGAGGCTGGTGTTGTGGAGGATTGCTCTGCCCAGGGTCTCCCCATGGAGGTGACAGTGGCAGACTGGGTGAGGCTACCTAGGCAGTGGTTGTGAGTGTCTGGGCTGTGGGCATTTGCTTGAACCAGTTCCAACTGTAACTGTGGCTCGAGGCTGGGGATCCCTGGTAGAGCATTGGACCTTGGGCATTTCTGTGGGCCCAGTGGCAGTGGTGAAGACTTAGGGGTGGGGCCTCAGACACAATGCTGGAATCTCAGGGGCAGTGTTGTGGGCCCAGTGGGAACTCTGGAATCACAGAGGTGGAGCCTCGGCCACAGAACCAGAACTGGGGTCTGAGGAGGCAGAGCTGTGCAGGCTGGGAGACTGTGGATGCTGAGTCATGCGGGTGGGGGTCAGTTCCAGTGGCCCAGGGACCATGGAGGCAGGCTGGGGCCACTGGCTAGCTGGGGTTCTCCCCCAACGTAGGTTTCACTGACGAAGTCATCCAAGGCTTCTCAGGTGGTGCCTGTGGCATGTAAAGTGCCTCATCTGCTCAGATCCTGTACTCGGTGGTAGGGGAGGGGACCTTAGCTCTCAGTCACAGGGCATGGCACCAGGGAGTGTACACTCTGCCTGCTTCTTCTCCAGCCTGGTGGGGGCAATGCAAAGGCCACTGCTACAAAGCCAAGTCCCAAGCAGACCTGGTGCCATGCATCTGGGAGCTCAGCATGGTGCCAGCTGCAGAAACCTGGGATTGGGCAGCCACAAGATCCCTACTGCACCTGTTCTCTGGCATGTTGCTGCATAGACTCTGAGCAGCTCCCCGATCCATCCAGAAGTCTGTTGTGGTGGAGACAGCCCCCTCTCAATTCAGGTCACAGTGCCTGTGGGATGAATGTGGTACCCCAGGGCTCTATTCTTCTGCTCTTCCCTATGTGTGGATGTCCCCCACAAAGCCCTTTGACCTTGCCGAATGAATTGTCCGTCACCTTCTCCTTCACTCTGAGTGTCTGGTGTTGCTTCTCTGAGGTTTTACATTGTTTTTTCCAAGAAGAGCTGTCCATATGTAGGCATCCATCATTTCCACGGGGCTTCAAGTTTCTCAGGGGTTGATCTCTGCTGATATCTTGCTTCTTCTTGTTCTGCTCTGTAACTTCTTCCTGTGGAGTCTCTGGTAGGTTCTGGTGATTCTCCCTCAGAATTACACCTAAGCTATGTTTTTATCCATCTAAAACTTTTCTTTCTTTCTGAGACGATCTGGTGACTGATGTCTCTAGTCAGCCATCCTCTACATTTGTTAATATCACCACTAATCTCATCAGTAAAGTCTTCCAGTATTGGGAAGTCGTCAAACTCATGGTGGCAGACACAAATTTTCCAAAATTCTAATTTTTGCTCGAAAGCTCCAATGTTATTATGTTAACAGATTCTATTATTGTTGTTTATTATGGTTGTTTTTCCTTGGAGTAAAAGGCTCACTTTGTTCATTTTCAAGAAAATGTCTGCCATGTACAGAAATACAAGTGTCCATAGTTTAGCTATTAATTTGTTCCATGTTATTTGTTCATGGTGTTCCATGAAAAAAGTAGCTGGCTCAGCTTACAACCACATAAGTGCTTTTCCTTGAGACAACCAGCATTGAGATTGAATGGAATTTGGCTGGGTGATGACAGGAACATGGCCTTGAGACAGGAGTGGGCAAGGGGCTAGAGATTCCTCGTTTGCGGGAGGCTTCCTGTGTTGGAGGGCAATGTCAAGGGTGGGGTGTGGCAGGAGGGAGGATGATGGACAGGCTTGTAGGCTACCGGGTCAGAATTAGGAATAATGAGCTGCCTCCTGGGGATGTACCCTTCAATTTGTTCCCCTGCATCCTGCCCCTTCTGGTGCCCCTGGTGAAAGAGGGTGGGGTGTTGAGACAGAAGGAGGCAGAATGATGGGCTGGAAGGAGCAGGGTGTTGAGGTGGAAGGGGCTGGGTGTTGAGGTGGAAGGGGTGGGGTGTTGAGGTAGAAGGGGGCGGGGTGTTGGTGAGTGACCTCAATCCACAGCCTTTAGACTCTTGGAGCAGACCTTCCTAGGCAGGAAGTTCCCAGGTGTCAGGGACACAACCCCCAGGTCCCACAGGCATCCCCATGTTGGCCAGGCATATTGAGGGCTGGGGATGAGGAAGGAGCGCAGGGAGTGTTGGGCAATCCTGCCCTTTCCCAGGGAGGAGGTACTGGGCTTATTCATAGGGCGGGTCCCCAGGTACTCTCAGCCTGGGCCTGGTCCCACCTGCGTTTCTCTTGGTGCTGTGGACGGAGCCGGCTCGGAGCCTCAGACCTCTGCCCCCCTGTCCTCCACCTTCTGTTAGGGACCCCAGGTTCTCCACTTCTCTCTGGGAAGCCAAAGCCCAGTGCTCTGTTCCCAGGGAGGGAGTGCCCTGCAGTGGGAGGGAGAGGAAGGCCAGAGGAGGCAGCAACTGGAGAAGGAGGGCGGGTCCTGGAGGCCAAGTCTGGAAGGGAAGGAGCTGCCGCCAATGAGGAGCAAGCTGGCTGCACCCTGACCTGCTGGCTGGGACCACACAGGACCTACAGGTATCTCTGAGATGGAGTGTGAATGTGTGTCTTCTTCAGAAGCCCTCTCCCATCGAAGGAATTAGAGTCCATCGGATAGAGTGTTAAGATCAGGTTTCTTCTGACCTAGAACTGGGATCCCCTCCCCAACTCCTGTATCCCCCTCTTCTGGCTTGTCCCCACTGGGAAGGAATTCTCTGCATTAGACCCATCCATGTGAGTTTGGATTTCTTGATTGTACCATTCCTGGATCTTCCCTCATCTGTAAAAATGGCGTTAAAAATCCCACATTAGAGGATTAGTGTAAGGATTAAGTAAGACTGCATGTGCAAGTGTGTACACAGGCCTTGCACACAGTAGGCACTCAATGAAATTGAGTTGCCAGTGTAATAGAATGAGGGTGCTAAGCACCTGTTGTGTGCCAAGGACTCTGAGAAGCCTGAGCCAGGTGCTGGCCCTCGAGAAGCCTGCAGGCGGTTGGGGGAGGCAGACGGGGCACCATATGGTCAGGGTAGGGGTCTTCCACTTGCAGAGTGAGCACAGACATGTTAACAGCTGCCGTGTCTCTCCCAGGGCTGCCATCCACACTCACCTGGTTGGTGTCCTAGGACCACCTGAGGATGCTGCCGTGGCTTCTTATCTTCTCCAGTCTGGGTCTCCGGGTCTGGAGTAAGTTTTCTTTTCCTGGACCAAAGAGCAACTAAAAAGGGTCATCCTAAAGTCTCATAATAGCAGGCTTTAAATGCTTACTCCCTCTTGGGGAGAAAGAACAGACTGTGTTTTTAGCACAGAACTTGGAGTCTATAGACCTGGGTTCAAGTTCTTGACCTGCCTCTAGTAATGATTTTAAACAAGTGATTCAGCTCTTTATATATTTATTTATTTTTTTGAGACAGAATCTCACTCTGTTGCTCCGGTTAGAATGCTGTGGCGTCAGCCCAGTTCACAGCAACCTCAAACTCCTGGGCTCAAACGATCCTTCTGCCTCAGCCTCCCGAGAAGCTGGGACTACAGGCATGCGCCACCATGCCTGGCTAATTTTTTCTATTTTTGCTAGAGACAGGATCTCATTCTTGCTCAGGCTGGTCTCAAACTCCTGAGCTCAAACGATCCTCCCGCCTCGGCCTCCCAGAGTGCTAAGATTACAGGCATGAGCCACCGTGCCCGTCCGATTCAGTTCTTTAAATCTTAAGTGTTCCATCTGAAAATTGAGATAAGGTTACAACATCTGAACTTATTGTGAGGATCAAATGGAAGGAAGCACATGAAGAACACAGCATTTGGGCAGTAAAGGCAAATAAATGGGAGCAGTGACTGTATTTGTACCATTCTGATGTCAATCAGAGTCTGACCTCTGACTTGGGTTTGTGCTTGTCAATAAAAGAAAATTTCCTGGGGGAAAGAATGTCAGTGGACACACCCATCTCCCACCGTCCTTTGAACAGAAGCACAGACACAGCAAGTGCCCCCAAAATCAGTCCTGAGGTAGCTGGCCTGATCTACGCAGGCAATTCTAATCCGTCCTCCACATACTCTTCCCCAATTGTTTAGGCAGAATTCGCAGGGGAGAGGACTTTGTGGCTTTGAAGTGACTGAATACATTTCCAGGTTATTTTTTGGGCCAATTGTGTGTGTAGATGCAGCTCATGAGAAAAGGATAATCTTTCTGACTTCCTGCCCTTTCCTATTTAACTGTCACCCTGGGGGATTGCCTGGAGTTGGCGTTGGAGGAGCCACGCCACCTGATGCTACCTTGGAGGGGGCTGGGGGACGTGTGAAGCAGAGGGACCGTTCCTGGCCAGAGCCTGTGTCGCTGTGACGGCTGGTACTGGAGCTCTCTGAAGACTGATGCAAAATGGAATATTCCTTTGCAGGTGATTCCTCCTGGGACAAAACGCAAGCTAAGCAGACGTCAGAGGGGCTTCAGTACCTGTTTGGCAACATCTCCCAGCTCATTGAGAAAGGCAAACTGGGTCTCAATGGTGAGGAGGCTTGGGGACTGGCTGGGGTTTTTCGTGTGACCAGAAATGTCTCTGAAGTCTGCAGAGCTGCATGTGACTGGCATGGGGTGAATAGGGTTGAGGTGTAGACAGCAGCACCAGAGAACCACCTCATGAATTCCCTAGATTCTTAGTATGAAGGTGTGGTGCCGGGAGAGGATAGAAACCTGGGAAGGGGAAAAGTAGCCTCTGCAGACAGGGACCCCCTGGCCTGAGGATGGAGACCCAAACCCTGCCTCCAAGAGTCCTGAGACTGAGGCGGGGACACAGCCCTGTTCAGGGGAGCTCCAGGCTGGGGAGGGGACGTAGCCCCCGAGGGAATACACGTAGCCACAGAGGATATGGTCAGTGAGCACACACGGAGGGCGTGAGTGCTGCGGGGAAGCCGAGCGAGGCTGCTCAGGGCTTTCTCCAGGGATAATCAGGTGAGACAGAGATGCCCCCTGAAGTGGGGGCCTGGGCCAGAGCAGGGAGGATCTGGGAGACAAGGTCTCTCTGTGGTGGGGGATGTCTGGGATGGAGGAGCAAAGCACCCAGCTTTGCTGGTTGGTGCAGCCTCTGTTGGGGTGAGTGTGGCTGAGATGGGGATATGGAGGTGGGCAGGGGAGGGTGCACCTGCCTGCTGAAGGCTTCCTTCTAGGCTCCTCCATTACTTTGGGGTGACACAGTGCACACTGGCTCTGCTCATGCAGCCCTGGTGGCTAGTGAGCAACCCTGGGGCAGCAGCGCCGAGTGACATCCCCATGGCTCTCCACAGATGTCTCCACCGTGGTCTCGCGCAAGGAGTGGGGGGCAGAGGCTGTTGGCTGCAGTGCTCAGCTGACCACGCCAGTGGATGTCCTTGTCATACACCACATCCCTGGCCTGGAGTGTCACGACCGGACCTTGTGCAGTCAGAGGCTGCGCGAGCTGCAGGCCCATCACGTCCACAACAACAGCGGGTGCGACGTGGCCTACAAGTAAGGGGCTGGGTTCACGTCCCCAGGCTTGGGGTTGATGCTGCTCCCCTGGGGTGCTTATCTTGTCCCTTCTCATCTCTTTGCCTCATTTTCTGGGTTATAGATATGTAAGTTTTACAGTGAATAAAATATTTAAAGTATCAGTAAAATTCCAAATCCTTTGGAATTTTCTGTGAGGTCCCCGCCTCTGAGATTTCCTCAAAGGAAGCAAGGAAGGTTGGGTGATAACCATGCTCTCTACCCAGCTCCAAACCTGACGTGCACAGTGCACCACAGGCTACAAACAACTTGCGCCTACATGAGGGCATCTGCTCCTCAACCTTGTGAGGTTGGTAGGCAAGCATCACTACGTCCATGCTACAGGAGAGGGGACCCAAGACAGGGAGGTTGTCTAATTTCCTCCTAGTGGCTCAAAATGGTCTCTTCACCCACGGTGCTCTCCTCCCCACAACATGCATAAGCTCTGGCCTTGGTGAGCTGACCGTCTGTCCACCTGTTGCCCTAATGGTCACTCTGGTAGGCCCTACGGTTGCCTGCACCACATGTCCTTGGCCCACCCCTGACTTCAGCCAGCTGTGGGCCATTCCTGAGCATGGTGATCGTGATGCCCTCTGTGGGGAGGAGTTGGTGGGTAGCTTCCTCAGCCCTAGTTCTTCTCAGGGACAGTTCTACAGAGCATGCTAACAGTTTCCTGGAAGGCCAGGGGGTGGGGTGGGCCCAGGGAGCTACTGTGAGTTGACGCACTTCCACACACTGCTGGGTTTCTCCCGTCTGGCCCACTCTCCTTGCTCCCTCACTCTGACTTCTGGGATCCCTTCCCAGATAAGCCACCTGCATCCACATCCTGTCTCAGGCGCTACTTCATGGGACACTTACCTGGGAGGGAGAAATCATGAACAGCCTCTGCGGGATTACACAGGCAGCATGAGCTTTGGAGGAGGGAGGAGGACCATGTTTAAGAAAGAGCAGAGGCCAAGAAGTGCCTTGCATTGTGTGGTTAGGTCAGTGTTAGTGACTGTGGCGGTCCCAGGACCTCTTCTCCTTCTGAGTATGATTTATATACAACTCTGGTGTCTGAGCAAGGGAGGGAGGTAGGGAATATGGGAGCAGGTTCTTCTGAATTATAAGGACTAGTATAAATGACTTGGTCTTTCCATTGTCTGGGAAGAGCCCATGCAAGTTCCTTTTAGTGGACATGGTTTGAGTCTTTCTCCCTTTTGAGGCTGGTTATATGGTTTCCTCTTTCAGGAAACAGTGCTACAGTGCCAGCCATCAAACCCGTGTTTCCTTTGTTCCATAGCTTCCTGGTTGGGGATGATGGCAGGGCGTATGAAGGTGTTGGCTGGAATGTCCAAGGTGTGCACACTCAAGGCTACAACAACATCTCCCTGGGCTTTGCCTTCTTTGGCACCAAGAAAGGTAATGGTTATCCCAGCTGACCTTCTCCAAAGAGTTCTCTACTCCTTTGTCTCAAGGAGTCCTTGAGATGTCCTTGTCTCAGGCATCACTTCATGGGAAGTAGCTGCTACTCTGCTGTCTTCTCACCTTTCTTACTCTTCTCTGAAGACCTGCTCTCTCTTTCGGAATTCTCTTTGTTGGCTTCCATGACACAGCATTGTGATGGGATCCTCCTACCTCCTTCCCAGCTACTGCAGTAGGCTCCTTTTGCTCTTGTCATCCCATAAGTGAGGTGCTAGCCAGATGTCCCTCTGCAAGCCTGTTCTCCTGCTCTCCTCTTGAAAGATCCAGGCTTCAGTCCTCAGCTCTATGTCAATGGCTATCATATCTTCCTCTCTAGCTCTGACCTTCCTGCAGCTGCAGGCTGTGCTTTCCAACTTCCTGCCAGGCACGTACTCCTTCTATCTCTTCTTCCTAGATTTTCTACATATTTTTAAAAAACCACTCTGAGTCCTCTAATTTCTGACTCCCTTCCACTTCCTTCTGATCTACAGTTCCAAGCCTCTACCCTCCCGCATCCTAACACACACGCTTCAGGACCATTCCTTTGAGTTTGTGCACCCTTTTCTGTTAACAGAGATCTTGCATATCTAGTTTCTCACTTTCCCTTCCCAATACCTTTTGAAATAGTCCTGGTCAATTTTGTGAACCCTATTATACAAAAGTGCATCTAAGCTTTAGAGAGGTCAATGACCCAAGTGACATATCTAGAAGGAGAGGAAGCAGCACAGGAGCCCATCTGGCCCATCTCCAACTCCAGGTGGTTTCTAGCATGGCAGAGGACTCTTTGTGTTCAGCTTATGTTTTTTTCCCCATGACTACTCATTGCTAATTGTTAGCTTGGGATCTTGAGCACGTTGTTTCTTGGAGCCTCAAGTTCCTCTTCTTGAATAATGGGGCTAATAATAGCATCTACTTCAGAGGTTTGTGGTGAGGGTTAAATGAGTTAATGCAGGTAAAGAGCCTGGAACGTGCCTGGAAGGGCCCTACTGATGGGAAACCCTGACCTGGCCAGGTGGGTCTCCTGAGTGTGGTACTGCCTCTGTGCTCTTTCATGAAGAGAGGGAGTGAATAAATGACCTCTTGGCAGGTATTTGGGAAAGGACTTCATCTTGAGCCATGCAGAGGTCCGTCCAGGCAGATCCTCGACTTTAAGGCTGTCTGACCTGGGGGATGACCTGGTCCCCTTTCTTCCCTTCCAATAGCTATAAGGGGGCTGGCCCGGCATCTCATCCTCCCTGACAGGTCCCCTGAAACTCAGGCCAGACTGAAGTTTCCCACTGATTGCTCTCTTCCAGGCCACAGCCCCAGCCCTGCTGCCCTGTCAGCCATGGAGGGCCTCATCTCCTATGCTGTCCAGAAGGGCCACCTGTCATCCAGGTATGTTCAACCACTTCTTGTGAAAGGCGAGAACTGCCTGGCCCCTTGGCAGAAGGAGAGTCCGAAGAAAGGTAAGACTTTCAGCCCTACTGGGCCTCCCTCTATACTCCCCCCAACCACTGACTGTCAAACACCATTGGGAGTGACATTTTCAGTGGGACTGTCATTAGATTTCTTCCCATAGGCAACTGGTCACCCAACTCTCTGAACCTTCAAGGCTGGCAAATCTTGAGAGGGATGACCCTCCAGCCCACCTCTTTATCCCTCGATTTCTAAACTGATAGAGCCATGGCATTATTCTTGGGGTCATATATGCATGCTCATTTCTTCAATCACTCAACAAGTATTTACTGAACACCTCCTAGACCCTGAGGATATACAAGGAACAGAACACAAAAATCCCTGATCTCATGGATTTTCTATCTAAAGAGCAGAGAAAGATAACAGACAAGTATCATATTAGGTATGTTATTTAACATATGGTGAAAAGTGCTATGGAGGGAAAAAAGCATGGAAAGGGATCATATCCATTTGCACACATCTTTATGCATTCACACGATTATACACAAACACACATTTCTGAATGCAAAAACCAAAACAACACTAATAAACTAAAGTGCTAAGGAAAACTTAAGTCACCACTTACACTGACTTTAAAGGAAGAGTTTCACATAATTCAGGTAATAAAAGGTGGATCCTGTTTTGGGTTTAACAAGCAGCAACATCAAAACCAGTATAAATTTTATCTCCACCTTTGGACTGGTTCCACCTGTCCATATTAACTGACAGAGTTTTATGGATTACAAGTGACTCTCAAAGACAGGCTTTCAGAATAAAACAGCCATGTCCCACTGTTGGGACACAGCCGCTCCCAAGTCCTGTAGTCAGGGCCAGGGTGGGTGCCCAGAGGTGGTGGGGCACTGAGGATCCGGGGGCGCAAGTTGGTTTCAGTAGAGAGTTGGCCGACGTGGGTGAGCAAAATGAACCCTCTGTGGCTTTTTGCCCCACTGCAGCTTGCCCCAGTGTTGTCCCTCGGTCTGCTTGGGGAGCCAGGGAGACCCACTGCCCCAAGATGAACCTCCCAGCTAAGTACGTCATCATCATCCATACTGCTGGGAGGACCTGCAACGTGTCGGATGAGTGCCGCCTGCTGGCCCGGGACATCCAGTCCTTCCAGGTGGACAGACTCAAGTTATGTGACATTGGATATAAGTAAGTGGGCTTGAGCATGGTCGGCTTCTCTTCCTTTAGAGGCAGAAACTTAACCCTTGGAATGAAGGGGAAAAGAAACTAATATTTACTGAGTACTCATCATGCAAGAGGTGTGTTATGAATAACCATGTTGATTCCTTACACAACCCTGAGCAGGTCTTACTTAGGAGATCGCTAAGGGGATGGCTGTTTCTCCTAAGCATGTTCTCAAAACGTGTGCCTTTTAAAGGTAGTATATTGACATGATGGATGCCAAGTTTGCTGAAAAGATATTAGAGGAAGCAGCATGTGTGCAAGATTGTGAAACCAGTAGAAAAGAATCAGAAGGTCATGCCTTTCTCATGGAATCGCCTCCCACTGCTCAGTGGCTGGGGCTCTGCCCCTCAGTGTGGCCACTACCTGAAGCTGTTCCCTTTCGCTGTAGACTCCGGCTGCTCCTCTGTTTCTAGAAACTGTCACCTTCTTTGGAGAGAGTATCTTTCCTGTCTGAAAAGAAGGGGGAGAGACCAGATAATACCTGTCGATTTCTCTAATGCCAAGGTCTGTGATTCTTTAATAAAGAACACACTAACCTAATGGAAAGTAAAAATTTCTTTTTCTTTTCCCTTATTAAGCATTATTTTAACGGATCTCAAAATCCTGTGACAGATTTTTGGTCAAGCCTTTTCTATGAAAAAGGACCCATTTTAAAAACTAACAAAACTGCCACACGCATACAAAAACAAGTGGTCCACAAAACAAGTAGAAGTATATCTTGAAGGATGATGTCAGAGCTCACAGATAAGATATCTGAGGTCAGACCAGGTCTAATGTTCCATCAGAAACAATCACACTAAATTTTAAGTGTCAGGACAGGCCATCAATAGCCCATATGGCATATTTGTACATGTTCATGGGAGGATTGCTTCACCCTAGGGACATTCGTGGCTTAGTGGGTGGAGCTGGATTTCAGTCCCTACTGTCCTCAAGCCAGGTACCTTTGTGCAGGAGGTAACCTGCATGGCCGTATGCAGTGGCCTCACCCTAGATGAGTTTGCTATGTCTTAGTATGTGCTATGGGGCTGACTGTCTCTCCTCTCTCTGTGCCCCTTTTAGTAGCAACCCTTTTGTGACAAGAGAAAACTTTTCTTCCCACATGTATCATCTATCAGGACTTACCAAGTGTTTTGCTAGATTCTGCCATATAGGATTATTTGCGGTATTGCTGCCTTTAATTAGAGTGGATACCTGAAAATTGACTATAAATCTGGAAATCCTAAACTGGAAAATGGTAGAGGTTGAGGGAGGTCCTTTCCATTTTCCTATGCAGGTTTCAGGGGACGGGTGCTTGTCCCTTGACTTTTAACCTTTTATTGTGTCCCCTTCTATCATAACTTCATGACTGTGCCATTATCTTACTGTGAGATGGTCTGAAGTCAGGATTGATCACTCACTTGCTGGAAATTATAATTCACCAGCAACACAACAGAGCATGCACTCTGTGTGGGCACAAGCACATCTCTGTACTCCGGGGATGCCACCAGCTGTAGCAAAGCTATGGTGTTTGCCTTCACTGAGCTAATGCTTTAGTGAGAGAGAAAAATAACTAAACAAGAGGTCCTAGTAGGGTAGCTCAAGCCTTATGATGGGGGCACAGGGAGGGTAGACAGGAGGCTCAGATTGCCCCTTCCCACTGCCTCTTAGGAAAGGCCTACGTTCCTTCTCAGAAGACTTGAGAGAGGTTTAGCAGGATAAATACAGATGCCAGAGGGTGACCAGGGATGAGGCTGGGAGGCCAGCAGAGGCCATATCAATCATGGAGGATCTTGTAACTCAAGCTGGGGAATTTGGACTTGTTGCTGAGGACTGAAAACAGGGTTTTGACATGGTAAGATTTGGATTTTAGAAAGACCAGCCTGGCTATTTCTTCAGGAATGGATTGGAAAAGGGTGAAACTGCAGGCAGTGAGATCTGAGGACAGCTCAGCGCTCCAGGCAGGACAGGAGGTGGGGGTGACATGGCTGGGGCAGTGAGGGAGCGGAGGAGCTGGGGGGCGGTCAGCGGTTTGTGGCAAAGGTGTGGGGGTAGGCAGAGGAGGGTGGAGGGGGCACCATTGCCCAGCGTGGCTAATGGGTGGTGAAGTGGGTGGGCTGATGCTTGCACTCCCAGCTGGGACTAGAGGGCGGCTGTAGCGTTCACCAAGATGCTCCACCAGAAAGGGGACAGGTGGGGAAGAAGGTGGCTCCTGTTGTGAACATGTGGATTTCCATGGGTGGTAAACTGAAGCCAAGGAAGTGAGCAGGTTGGTCCTGAGAGGAAGGGTCGAGTGAGGAGGCAAGAGGGGTTGGGGTGACAGCCTGAGGAACCCCACATTTGGGGAAAGGCACAGGAAGATGAGGTGCAGCCGGGTGTAGCCAGACAGGAAGAAGGCGTGAGAGTGAGGTGTGGGGGGCGACAGGGAGAGAACATCTGCAGGAGGCGAGAGGGCTGGCAGGGTCAGATGCGCAGAGGGCAGTCGGGTGGGGCGGGAGAAGTGTGCACTGCACTTAGCCGTGGGAGGGCCTGGGTCACCTTGGGGGAAACAGCTCCCTTAGTGGGGTGGGGGAAAGGCCCAGCATCGAAGTCTGTCGTTCTGTTTGTTCTTCACTGACTGCGAGCTACTTGTGTCAGCACCGGTGTGCTGGAGCCAGATGGATGCATCCCGGGTTATGAGAACCGGTTGTTATGGATTCAGAAATTTTGAGAGCCAGTTGTTAAATTATTGGTAGCCTGAAATCAGCCGTGGGAGTATTGCGGTACAGAAATCAGCAGATGCTATATATGGGGATCCCCCTCCCCACCGGTCTCCTTCGTCTCCCCCAGGCTGGCTTGCCAGCACCCCACTGCGAGGACTCTGCCTTATGTGTCTCTGTCACTCAGTGCTTAGAACTTACAGACAACCAAGTCTGACGAGTAAGGACGCGGATGAATTAATGAATGAGAGAGAGAACCAGTGCCAGAGTGCCTCCCTTTCATGCTGGTCTCTGTCTCCCTCTAGCTTCCTCGTGGGCCAGGATGGCGTCATTTACGAAGGGGTGGGCTGGAATGTCCAGGGCTCCCGCACCCCCGGCTACAATGACATTGCCCTGGCCATCGCCTTCATGGGAACCTTCACAGGTAAGTGGATGCTGCGGGCAGTCGTGTCATTGCACGGTATTTGAGGGAGGCGTCTGACGTGGAAGAAGGAGTCCCAGTCTCAGGCATCATCTTAGTGCTTGTGTGTGCTGGACTGACCCAGCTTCAAATCTGACATTTGGCTCAGCTGAGTGTGACCAGAGGTGACCCCCGGACAGAATGCTCACCCTAAATCTCTCCTTCATACCCAGCCAAATGTCCCTCTCTTCCAATACCTCAGGAACATGTGTAGCAAGGGGGAGAGATCTTTATACATATTTTTAGTTCATCTTAGTTGGCAGATGCATTCCTTTTTGGTTACAGCAGGAATGTGGGGACACCCTGACTTACATGCCAAGGCCACACCGAGCCCTGGTCTCAGCTTTGAGAGTGCACACTGTGGGTTGTCATGGCCCAGAGCTCTTGACCAGAGTTTGTTTAGACTCAGGGGCCTTTGGCAGAGCCTCTGGAAAGAGGAGGCCATGCCCCTGGGGCTGGCTCAAGCTGATACTGCAATGGGCATTGGGCAGGGGTGGGCAGTGAGCCTGGGACGGTGCCTGCAGATGGGGCTGAGCATTGGGCTGGTGTGCGAAGGCTACAGGCGGCACATCTGTGGCTAGAGCAAGACTTCTCAACTTCGGCAGGATTGACATTTTGGCTCAGATAATTCTTCCTTGGGGGGCCATCCTGTCCTGGGATGTTTGGCAGTATCCTTGGCTCTTACCAACTACAGGACAATAGCATCTCCCTACCCCCCAGTTTTGACAGCCAAAAATGTCTCCAGACATTGTCAAATGTCCTTCAGGGAACTAAATTGCTACCAGGCTAAACTTTGCAGTGGATAAAGGCTTTGTATACTCCCAGAAGAGTTGTATATATTATCCCAGGCTCTGCCCTTTTGATTCAGGAAAATGTTGGCACTGAGGAATCGGAAGTCTTGGCCTGGTTTTCTGTCTGTCTGTAGGGCTGAATGTACTAGCTTTGTGGTTGGGGTGGGGTGGGGTGGGGTGGGGTCTGGGAGTCTGTCCTGTCCTAGGCAGGATGCCCTGGAAAACTGGGCAATGGGCCACTGTGTTTTGCAGGTACCCCGCCCAATGCTGCAGCGCTGGAGGCAGCCCAGGACCTGATCCAGTGTGCTGTGGTCAAGGGGTACCTGACTCCCAACTACCTGCTGGTGGGCCACAGCGATGTGACCAACACCCTGTCCCCTGGGCAGGCTCTGTACAACATCATCAGCACCTGGCCTCATTTCAAACAGTGAGGGAGGCCGTGGCTCCTTCCCAGACTGGTCTCCCTCCCCTGCTGGGTCTCCTGTTCTCACCACCCACCCTGGCTCCACACCTGTGGCCCTGCCCACCCTCACCAGCCCAGCCTGTCCCCCTCCTTCAGGTTAGGATGACCATGTCCTCTCCTGATAGCATCCTCCAAGCCCGTGGCTGCTAAGTCTGAGCTCCGCTGTCCTTGCCCCTCACCTTCCTCCCCAGGCACCCACCTTCTCAGCCAGGTGAGAAGACAGCCCGTCCTTCATACTTCTCTCTCCCCCTGAATGTGGCCTCTGCCTGGTGGCCTCCCCTGCTGTCTGCCTGACAGCCCCCCATGCCCAGCTCGCTGTCCTTGCCCCTCCTCTCTGCTCACACATGGACTTGCACGTGTTTGGATACAGCTTATTTAAGGGCTGCAATTGTTTACAGATGTGTCTATCCTCTCTACTGGGTGGTGAGTTTCTCCAGGGGAGGAGCTGTGCTTTATTCAACTGTGTCCTCAGTTCCTCAGCAGTGTCTGATTTTAATACATGCTCAGATGCTTGTTAAGGAAGTGGATAAGTAAATGAATGAGTGGTTGCCTTGCCAATTTGCTCTGTCCTCCCCTCTTTGGGGAGGCTTCCTGGACCTCTATCCCAACAGCATTCTCTCCATTCAAGGCTCAGAGCTGGCTCTGGTCACTTGTCTGTGTCTCTTGGTTGCCTGCATACCTGTCCTCTCAGAGCACAGGGAGGGCAGGGATTATGTGCCCCTCCAGGGCCAGGCCAGGGCTGTGTCCCCAGGAGCTACCAGTGCCTGCTGCCTGCCCTTGCCTGGCCTAGCCCTGCTGGGCGTGCAAGGACCCAGAGCCTGGGTGCTCTGCAGCCCTCCCTGCCTGGGCCCTTCACCCACTTGCTGGTGGCACATGAAGGGTTTTTTATTTCCTCTGGGTCTTGGTCTGGGAAAAAGGGGAGAAGTGTAAAAGAAAAACAGGAAAGAGAAATAAAAGGAGTAAAATAATTGGTTTGTTTTGTTAAAAAAATGTTTAGGTCATCATATTTTGTCTTGTTTTTAGTGTGTCTCTGTAGCTCTTATAATAATAGAAATAAACATAAGCGTCCTTTATTTTTAAAGCGAATATATTGTGCTCCTCAAAGTGTATAATGACCCCACTGGACCTCAGCGTCCCTGCCGGCCATTTTCCCTCAGGCCATCGGTGTCAACCAGTGTGGGAAGTATTCTCCCGTTTTCCAAGGGGCAGCCCAGGCCAGAGAGACTCTGGTTCTCTTGTCACACCCAACAGGGGGAAGTGGGTCCAGGAGGCACCTTCCCAGTGCTCAGTCCCCAGGGGACCCCGCGAGTGAGGTGTGGACTTCCTGATCTGCTCTCCTCTTTGCTGAAGGATGTGGGTGGGAAGTGGACAAAAGGGAGAAAGTGAGGTCTCTTAATAGGAAACATGAAACAGGAGCTGTTCAGATTTATGGGACTGTCCTTGCAGGCTTTTCTGTGGCAAACGGTCTCCACATTTCTGGTTCCATGACCCGAGGACTTCTCGGTCTTTCTCTACCCTTGTTTGGGAGGAGATTTAGCCTTTCTCCTCTCCTCAGCCATCTCCATCTGTCTAAGCTTTCCCCCGGGCCACTAGGAAAAAGAATTCTTGATGTGAATTATTGACGAATTTTTCCCAAATTCATGCTATTAATGTTTTAAAAATTATTCTTTTGTATACCATCTAAGTAAAATCAGAGTGCTTGCCAGATGAATGCAGCTTCAGGATAACTTTCCAGAGAGACCCTCCAAACAGATTACCTTCTCTACACTCTGATATAAAGAAATTATTATCTGGACTCTTAGATTACCCCTGAACATTTGCACTAGGGATAATATTAATAGTGATACAATCATACTTTGGAGAAATCGCCAAATTTGGATCTGAAGCGGCTATCACAGTAAAGCGAGTCACACAAATTTTTTTGTTTCTCAGTGGATATAAAAGTTATTTTTACACTACACTGTAGTCTGTTAAGTGTGCAATAGCATTATTATATTTCGATATATAATATGTTTAATATATTTAAATACATAGTATATTTAATATGTTTAGTAAATATATTAAAAAACAATGTATACACCTTAATTAAAAGATACTTTATAGCTAAAAAAAAATGCTAATGATCATCTGAGTCTTCAGTGAGTCACAATCTTCTTGCTGGTGGAGGGTCTTGCCTTGATGTTGATGGCTGCTGACTGATCAGGGTGGTGGTTGCTGAAGGTTAGGTTGTGCTGTAATTTGATTTGTTTGTCCCCTCCAAATCTCATGTTGAAATTTGATCCCCAGTTTTGAAGGTGGGGCTTACTGGGAGGTGTTTGGATCATAGGGGCAGATCCCTCAGGAATGGTTTGGTGCTGTCCTCGAGGTAATGAGTGAGTTTTTGCTCTATCAGTTCCTAAGAGAGCTGGCTGTTAAAAAGAGCCTGGCACCTTCCTCCCCTTCTCTCTTGCTTCCTCTCTGGCCATGTGATCTCTGCACACCCCGCTCCCTGTTCCCATCTGCCATAAGTAGAAGCAAATTTTATGCTGCTGCTACCATCTTCTACTATGCTTTCTTTGTTGTTAAATGTGTGCTTTTGTCATAAATAATGCTGATGGGACACCACGATGGTGCATAAAACATCCAGGAGTCCACAGGTGGTGGTGGTGCTAGGAGGAGCATTGCATGGAGGGCCAGCACATGCTTCTCAAGTGTCTGTTCTGGAGAGGACACATTGCTGCCCTGTCCACGATGGAAATAGTCCAAGGTCATCAATTTGTTCCCAGGTAGGGCTGGATCTCCCAGGAAACAGTGCCAATTGGGAATACATCATTAGCTTCCGTTATTGGCAGGGTGGACTTTCAAGTGTAGCAGTAGCCAGACTGGCTCTGTGAGGGGAAGTACAGTGTTGCTGAGCCCATGCATGGCCTTCCTGTCTGCTGCATGGCTGCCTTATACATGCATCCCTTGAGCAAGTGTCCAGTGACTAGGGAAATAGACTGAAATCATTTTATTGAGTCCTTTCTGTTTTGCACAGAGTCTGTGAGGGTTCACAAATCTTCACAACACTTCTGTGGAGTAGGTATTATCATGTGAATTACATGTATGTTGGATCACCTTTGCCTGTCTTCTGCATTTGCTCTCATTTATCACTTTTTCTCTAATCCTTTTTCCCCCAATTTTTTTTATTATGGTGAAATACATATAACATAAAGTTTACCATCTTAACCACTTTTAAGTGTGCAGTTTGGAGATAATAAGTATATTTATATTGTGTACAATCTCTCTCTAATCCTTTTCATCTCTTTTTTTCCTATTTCTGTTTCCTTGGATTTCTTTTGTTTCTTTTCTCTAGACCCCTGATCATTTGTGTGTGTGTGTGTGTATGTGTGTGTGTGTGTGTGTGTGGCATCTGCTCCCCTGTGTACTCCTTGTAATTTAGTCTTTATTTCTGAGAGGACTTTTGTCATTTCTCTTTCAGATACTACTACTGTCTAGTTAAATTCTTCTTTTACTTCTGTTTTATGATGTTCTTTTATAGATATACAATTAAGAAAAACTATGTTAGAATTTTTTTCCCTCTGCCTATGGTAACTTTCTTTTCCAGTGAGTTTTCTTTTTTGGTAATAAAATATGATTTTATGCTTTATTTTGAAATGGAGACTTCATTTAGATGTGACAATTTTACCTTTTTATTATTCCTATTTGAGTGAGTTGGATTTTCCTGGTCCAGCTGCTACAGGAGCATCCTGTGGCTGTCATGGCTGGAGGTGGGAGAGGGTTAATGTAAATTCTTCTGTTTCTTAGCTCACGGGCTCCTTCTTCTGTTGCCACTTAAAGGGTAGGTTATTGAATATATTGTGACACTCCCTTTGTTCTCCTTGCACCCCCCAGTCCTTTCCCATCTGCCTCCATCATTTCTCACGCCCTGTCCTGTTCATTCTCACAGGACATGGTGACTCCCACTCTGGGTGGCCCCTTGCATTCTGGTGACAGACACCTGCTGCTGTTTTCCAGGCTCTGCAGTTCATGGCCTCTTTTCCCACCCTGGATTTTCTCACAGCACTGACCATGCCTCCGTTTCACCATTCACGGTTATGGCTTCCAGTATTGGTTTTGCTGATTGTCTCTTCCCCTCCCCACACTTACTTTTATGATTAGAAGTTGGTGGAGTTTTTGGTCTTCTTAAATTATGTATATTTACATGTACAACATGATGTTTTGATATATGTACACAATGTGAAATGCTTAAGTCATGCTAATTAACATATCTATCACCTCACATACTTATTTTTCTGTGGTGAGAATAGATAAGATCTATTGTTTTAGCAATTTTCAAGTTTACAGTGTATTATTATTATTACCTATATTCACCTTGCTGTACAATGGATCTCCTGAACTCATTCATCTGTGCAACTGAAACTGGATTTTTTTCATTCTCTAATTTTGCTGAAGATGTAGGCTTTTAAAGAAATTCCTTCTCCTTGTACCTTTGTGTGGTTATGAGGAAGATAAGTGGGAAGATTTTATTCTAAGCTACTGATATACTTCTATATGGCTAGGAGAAGATCTGGTTATCTTAGATACTGTATTCATTTTCTACTGCTGCATGACAAATTACCACAAGCTTAGTGGCTTAAAACAACACACATTTATTATTCCATAGTTTCCATGGGTCAGAAATCTGGGCATAGCATATGTGGGTCCTCTGCTAAAGTCCTCTCAGGGCTAAGTCGAGGTTGGCAGGGCTGCATTCTCATCTGGAAGCTTGACTGGGGAAGAACGTGCTCCCAAGTGCATTCAGTTGATTGGCAGCATTCACTTCCTTGTGGCTGTGAGTGAGGTTCCTGTTTTCTCACAAGCTGTTGGCCTGGAACCACTCTCAGCTTCTAAAGGCCTCCCTCAGATCCTTGTCCTGCGTCCCCCTTCATAAACCCTCTCACAACATGCAAAATTACTCTTTCAATGAGAAGCATCTCTTTCTTTTCAGGAAGTAAGGCAATTAACATGCTATTATATCTCAGTGACTTTGAGTTCATAATTGTTGTGATTAAAAATTCAAAGTGCTCTTTTATGTTTAATAATTTGATTTCCAGAATTTATACAGTGACTGTTTATCATAATTATTTTTATTGAGAAATAAATGACGTTGACTACAACTTTTACCGGTGGAAGGAACATTTTTTATAATTATTATGTATTAATAAATACCATATGAGCTAACAGTGGCCTTGCCTCAGATTTTCTACAAGTTAATCCCTGGGTGTCCTTCATTCTTTAGTCAGGGACTGCAGGGCTCTACCTACTTACTGTTCCCTTTTTGGCCACCCCTCCCTTTATTACTTATATTTCTTCTCTTCTAAGTCTGCACTTGAGAGTGAGACATCTTTCTCAGATCTTCCTAGCTTGCTGTTCCAAAGATGAGTTCACAAACCATTCCTCTTTTGAGGGTTTAGCTACTAGTCATGATGGCAAAGCATCCAGAGTCATAAAAATTTCAGACATGAGGATATTGACAAGGTTTAGGAAAACGCATAAGGTAGTGTTAGTCTTTGTCACCAACTATAACTCCTGATCCCATTGCTCAATTCCTCTCTCAGAGGCCTTTGCCCAGGAACCCCCACCCTATGGAGGGTGGTGCTCACGAAACATGTCTCCTTCAGATGCCAACAGACATACAAGGCTCCAGCTTTTAGGAGAGATTTTCCCAACTTTTGCCCCTGAAGTGTGGTTTGGGCCGATCAGTGTGCAGAACACAGTGGCTATACAAGTAGCCTCTCACAAGGGCAGAAGGCTTTTCAGGACTTCTGGTCTGAGCATTCCCACCTCAAGGGGCTAAAACTCAGATACCCTGGGCAGCACATCACTGGAAATTCTTATGTATTTAATATAAACCTCTTCAGAGAAGGCACAGGGATTCTGGGAGACCAGAGTTGAAGACTGACCACTGTCAGGAGGGATGAGAAGGTGGAGAGCTTGGTTTGTTTCAGGAAAACAGTTAGATGTTGAGGTGGAGTGGTGGGTGAATGGGCATGTTGGCTGCAGGGTCTGAATAAATTCTAGTGACGACACAATGTCAGCTGCCTCCCGGGGATGTACCCTTCAATTTATCCCTTTGTATCCTGCCCCTGTTGTAACCCTGGTGGAAAGGGGTGGGGCATTGTGTTGGAAGGGGCTGAGCTTTAGGGTGGAAGAGGGTAGGGTGTTGGTAAGTGACCTCAATCCACATACTCCTGGAGCAGACCTTTCTGAGTGGGAAGTTCCCAGGTGTCAGGGACACAACCCTCAGGCCCCACAGGCACCTCCAGGTTGGCCAGGCATATTGAGGGCTGGGGATGAGGAAGGAGCGCAGGGAGTGTTGGGCAATCCTGCCCTTTCCCAGGGAGGAGGTACTGGGCTTATTCATAGGGCAGGTCCCCAGGTACTCTCAGCCTGGTCCTGGTCCCACCTGTTTCTCTCAGTGCCGTGGACAGAGCCAGCTCAGAGCCTCAGACCTCTGCCTTCCTGTCCTCCACCTTCTGTTAGGGACCCCAGGCTCTCCTCTTCTCTCCGGGAAGCCAGAGTCCAGTGCTCTGTTCCCAGGGAGGGAGTGCCCAGCAGTGGGAGGGAGAGGAAGACTGAAGGAGGAGGCAGCAGCTGGAGAAGGAGGGTGGGGCCTGGAGGCCAAGTCTGGAAGGGAAGGAGCTGCCACCAATTAGGGGCAGGCTGGCTGCACCCTGACCTGCTGGCTGGGACCACACAGGACCCACAGGTACCTCTGAGTTAGAGTGTGAGTGTATTTCTTTTTCAGAGTCCTCTCCCATCGAAGGGACAGGACTCTATCAGGTTTAAATGTGTATATGGTGGAGAAAGTTCTCCCGATCTCGCCTCTTGAACGCTTCCTCCAAATAAGAAAACTTCTAAGTAAGTTTGGTTCTTCCATTCCCAGATCTTTCTTGGCAAGGCTGTGGGTTCTGGGGTTACTGCCACGTGGTTTATTCCCTGAATCCCTATTTATTATGTCTCACTTGTCTCCTGCTCTAATATTTCTGTAAGTATACCGGACACACAGCAATCTTAGCCAGAGTGGCAAGACCTTGGCTCCAGCCTCTCCTGCCAGTTCAGTGTCTTCAGTTCAAGGTGAGGGTGGGAGACACCAGCAGCTCTGCCTCTGGTGAGCTCAGGGGCTGGGCTCAAGCCTTCAACTTTAGGTGTATGACGAGACAAGGTTGGGGCAGGATTTGCTACATAGACATTCATGGGGTTGGGTGACCATCATGATTAAGTGACCGGGGTCCAAACCTCCTGTTGCTCAGGATTGACTGTGGTTTCCAGTAGCTTTAAAGGAGGCCAACTCCTTTTCTGGGAGGTCAGCCTCCAGGTCTTCAATCTTGGGCAAGTTAATCCTTTTCTCTTATTTGGCTGAACACCTTCCCACATATTTATTAGGTGCCTACCTCATTTGTGATGTGTTCATTTTGTCTCCAATGCACAGTTTTCCTGAATGAATGAAATCCTGGGTGTTATCTGCTAAGTGCTTGTTTGTCCTGATCCAGGAAGCTTCTATATGCTCAAGTCTTAAGCAATGATTTAAAAAATTTTCCACCTGGAGACTACTGATTGTAGTATAAAAACTCTGGAGGGCAATGATCTATCCCATTTGATCTCTAACCTCCCTCTATAGTTTCTAAATATTAATAGGATAATTGGGGGAAAAGTTGGTGTTTTGGATTGGCAGCTCAGGGAGTTGATATTTCATTTTGATCCAGTGTGAGAAAGCAATTCATTTCTGCCTGACAGAGCAGAAAAGATTCCTGGAGCTGGAAAGCAGGATGGTGACCCTGTAGCTTAACCTCTTGGGCCTACGTGGAGAATCTCCACTACAGAAGAAGCCCCAGCAGGCCGCGAAGTTCCAGGCAGAGGCTCTGGAGTCAAACAGACCTGGGTATACATCTGGCTCTTCCACTACCAGTTGGGAAACTTTGGGCAAGTGACTTAAGCTGTCTGAGGTCCAGTTTCCTGATGATAAGTATGGGTCTAATAGGTCATTGTGAGATTATTTTATGAAATATCTGTGGAGCCCTCAGCAAATACCTGGAACATAAAATTCGTTCAGTAAGCGGTAACTGTTGTTACTATTATTCTCACTCAAGAAGAGGATGACAAAACATCCCTCGGGGATCTTTGCAGGGTAGGGGACTGAGTCAGATGACTTTACTAGGATACTCACATAGTGCAGGGAATGAAGCCCAAACCTATCTGTATTTTGTAGTTTACTCCACCTGAGCCTGTTCTTATCTATAAAAATGGGGTTCAGAATATTTATCTTACATGAATTTTGTAAGGAATAAATATAATATTGCAGCACCAGATACGAAAATATCTGCATCAAGTTTATTCACAACAGCTACTCATGGATTTTAGAAGTTGTTATTCTTTACCATGGAAGGCCTAAGATTAGGGACTGGGCTCCTATAAGGAAGCAGGACAAGACAGTAGGAGTTGGGTGGGGAGTGGGGTGGCCAGACATAGGCATTAGTGTCCTCATATTGACTGAGCACCTGATGTTCTCAGGTGGAGAGATGCCTGCATAGGTGCTGGCCCTCAGGAGACCACAGGATGGTGGGGCAGGCACAGGGGGGCACCGTGAGCAGGTGGGTTCTCCGTCTGCAGAGTGAGCTGTGCTAACTATCGGTGTCTCTCCCAGAGCTGCCATCCACACTCTCCTGGTTGGAGTCCCGGGACCACGTGAAGATGCTGCCGTGGCTTCTTGTCTTCTCTGCTCTGGGTTTCCAGGCCTGGGGTAAGTGCTCTTTCATTGTGTCAGAAGAGCTTATGGTGAGCAACACATGACTGTTCTCAAGTTGAATGGCAGAGATCAGCCCAGGGCTTTCGCTTTTCTGCAGGATAGTGCAGTTTTGCAATTTGGGGCACTGCTGTGGAGCACAAATGTCCCTTCAGATCCTTGCCTGCCGTTCATTATGATCCTCAACATGCCATTCAATTTCTTTGAGTCATATTTGCTTCCATGATATAAAGATAATAATGCTCATTTCTTAGAGTTGTTTTTGAGGATCAGATTAAATAGCAAGTGTGAGCCATTTAGCACAATGCTCAAGTATTCAGTGCTAGATGTGATTTTCATTGTAATCACCATCATTATTATACCAATCATAATGAGTTTAATCATACTCAGCACTAGGGTCTACGTTTGTAAATAAAAGCAATTTCTTGAGAGAAGCAAGGCCCTTTTTCTACCTTAGGAAGATTTCTTATAGTTTCATACATAGGATTAGACACATAGCGAATGTTTACTAAATGCTGTTGAATTAAAATGGAAGTGAATTTGGTAGTTCTTAAATACTGGACATATTTTTCATGTTACATGCATAGACACTGTTCTGAAGGAATGAGGTAAATATAGCCCTCTCTCTGCCCTCTGCTACTTAGATAGCTAATTTAAAGGAGTTACTTGGCGTTAGTGTTGGAGAAACTCACAGACCAGGGAACACACAGTTCAGCCTTTCATTTTATGAATGGAGAAACTGAGGCCCTATGGGGAGACAACTCTCCCAAGTGAGGGAGCGAGTTGCATTTGGGCATCACATGGGTCTCCTGGTTCCTGCCTTGATCTGTCCTGTCCAGTTGGTGTTGGCCCTGGCCTCACGGCTGTTCTTTCATTCTGAGGGTCCTGCGGGTTTCATTTGTAAATCGTGCTCTCCAGGGCATCCCTTCCCCTCCCCAGTCCTATGTCTCCCCTTCACTGCCCAGCTCAGGCCCCCTCTCCCATTGAGAGGGACTCCCGCCCTTGGCAGTCTCTCCTGCTGCCTGGCAGACCTCTGCCTCAGCATTCTGCTTGTGCATTTGCTTTTGATTTCACAGAAGGACAGAGGCCCAGAACCATGTTGGAGATCCTAAGTGACTTTGAAATAGCCTGTATGTGGCAGTGACTTGTCCAAGTTCATCTGACACTTTCGGGGAGGCTGCAGAGTGCGGTGGTGGTGAACATGGGCTCTGGGGTCAGAGAGTCTGGTTGGAATCAAGCCAACTGCTTGACACCTGTATTGTGTTAGACAAGTAACTCAGGCTCTCTGAGCCCCTGTTTCCCATCTGTGTACGGGGACTAGTTGCTTTGCTTATCTCATAAAGTTATTTTAAGCCATGATTCTGGTAGCATCCTTAAACATGCTCTGTGAATCACAGCGCTGGCCTGTGTCGGGGAAGCTGGTGACAGTGCTGCTGCTGCTGCTGCTGGTCATTGCTCCCAGGCCCTTTGTTACTGACCAGTAGCAGTGGGGGTGAGGGCACGCTGGTGATGCCTCATCCTTGATACCTCCTCTCTAAAATATCTAGATTTTGAGGGCCGTCACAGTGATCCGTACATTTCTGTTTCAAGAACCTTGCCTGGTACCAATAGGTGCTTAAGACACGTGTGTTAGCTCAAAAACATGACATCTTGATGTGTGACACTCTGATGGGGACGCATGGATCTATTAATAGGTCTGCGGGTGAACCATGATCAGGCGGCAGGCGAGGCCGCAGTGTTCCTGAAAGGAGGGAGGAGGCGGTGCGGAGTATGAGGCCTCTTTGGGGCAGATGTGGGAGGCAGAGGCAGATCGAGGCCAGACACATCTGTGGCTTTCCTCTGTGTGCTTCCTAGAGGACATGAGGGGATCTGGGGAGGCTGAGAGGCTGTGGGCTGTGGGGGCAGGGGGCTGTCTGGCCCATGGCTCTGAGCGTGCTGGCCGGTATGCTCCGAGGGCCAGCACCACTGCTCCTTTACAGGGGATTTTCCACAGTTCTTCTGGAATGAAACCCAAGCCAGAGGCCTCTCCGAGAGGGTTATGGACCTGTTTGTCAGCATCTCGCAGCTCATTCACAAGGGACGCAACGGTGAGGCAGTTTGGGGATCTGCTGGGGTTTCTTAAGTGGCCAGAAATGTTTCTCAGGACTTGTTTCTGTCTGGGCTGAGAGTGAATGGGAGGGTGGAACCCCAAGAGGGTCCTCTGGCAGCTACTGCCATGGGCGGGCAGGGCCGGGGTGGGGCATGAGTAGGGCCTGCTGCGTGCCATCCCGCGTCTCCCCTGCAGACGCTCCCACCGTCATCTCCCGCAAGGCTTGGGGGGCGCGACCGCTCACCTGCAGGGGCCCGCTGACCCCGCCAGTGACCTACATCATCACAGACCAGCTCCCAGGGATGAAGTGCCAGGAGCAGAGCGTTTGCAGCCAGGTGCTGCGGGGGCTGCAGTCCCATTCTGTCTACACCAGGGGCTGGTGCGACGTGGCGTACAAGTAAGAGGCTGGTCAGGTCCTGAAGCCCACCTCAAAGTTACCTCTCTCGAGGTGCTTCCTTCCCACTTCTCCTTCTCTGTTTCTTGTATTTTCTGGGCTTCCTTTATGTTGCTTTTATAATGAATAAAAAATGTTAAACAAAAGAAATCAAACAAAATCCAAATCCTCCGGGGGTCATTAGGAGGGAGAACTCTGAGCCCTTTATGGAAGTGGTCCTGGACCCTGGGTGCTCCCATGGGGATGGAAAGTTGTGTCATCATGGCAGTTACCCCCTTAGAACTTGCCAGACATTGCAGTTTACACAGGGTTTCACAAATATTACCCAGCTAGGCCCTCCCAGCTACTCTGAGGAATAGGTAGGAGAAATATTCCCACCCTTATCTCATAGGCGAGAAAGCCACAGTCCAGGGAAATTAAAGAATTTGCTCACAGTCACACGGCTAGGTGGCATGGATCCAAACTGTGTCAGGACTGCAGTTAGCCCATCCCTGGTTCCTTCCCCACACAGACGACGCTTGCATGCTGCGCAAGATTCCCGCTTGTTACCCTGAAGGGCCACCCTGACAGGGAGACCGGGGAGTCCACAGGGAAGAGAGGGCATTGGGGGTGGCGGGGAGGAGATCCCCACACTAAAACGAGAGGGAGGCATGACAGATCCTTCCTGTGTGCCTGTTCAGAGGGCTGTCAGTGGAGGCCCGGGAGCTTTTCTCATTTAGTCTCAAGAATGAAGATATATATATATATATTCTACATATATTATAAATAATATATGTAGAAGGAGAGAAAGTGAGAGTGGAAATGGGGCTTTTCCCTGCGAAATCCAAAGACAAATGTAAATCATTTCTGAATCATCCATTTCGGAAAGGACAATCTATGTCTTCTTATTTCTTTATTTTTAAACACAAATGAGTCAGAGTAGCTGGGGTCTGGTGCGGCCCCGTGCCCCTAGGAGGGCTGGGTCTCCCCTGTCCACCCTCAGTGGGTGCTGTAGCAGCTACGGCTCTTCCGCTGTGATAACACGGTTGTGTTTTCTACTGTAGTCAGGGTATTTCCGAGTTATTTCAGCCCCTGCTCTCTAAGTCAGGTGTCTCCAGTGACAAGTTAACAATCTCCAGTTTTTACAGTGCAGCTACCTTTGGCCTTAAGAGACTGTTCACACCGGACTAACCAAAGGCTGCTGCAGAGGTGACCAAGGACGCTGCTGGAAGTACTGACGGCTAAGCCAGGGAAATGGTGGGCACGTGGGGGCCCCGAGCCCTGTCCTTAGGCCAGTGCAGGATGGACAGTTGGCCCGACTCAGTTCAGGGTCTTAACTGTCCTATGTTCAGTTTATGGTGGAAACTTGTGATCTCTTAAAAGCTGAATATGGCAAGAGTTGTGAAAACATCAATTCTGTAGACTGTGATTGGAAAGTGGAGGACGAGGAATTATAAAGAGGCAGAAATAAAAGCTGAAGTATAATAAAAGAATATATGCACTTGATTTAAAAAACAAACTATAAAAAAAGGAACATTCTAAACAAATTTCTGTGATAAAGAAGAGCTTAAAAGAATTCCTAAGGAGAAACTGAAGAAAAAGTCGATATAAATAAATTCCTGAATTTTGGGTAACTATTTTAAAGGAGGTTCAAGTGCTTGGTCCTGAAGTTTAAAAACATGCTGAATTCATACTCAAGCCCCTAAAAAATGTTGAACTAAGCCTCTCAGGTCCTTGAGAGTCACACATTCGAATTCCACTTTGAACCAAATGAGAATTTTTAAAGTGAGGTTCTGGAAAACACACGTAAGCTAAGTCACAACGAAATTTAAAGTGTACTGCCATGTCTCTTAGAAGTCTAAAATTGGTTATTCTGCCCCTTCCATTGTTATGTTACTGTAGCATGGATTACTGTAGCATAGATAGTACTTATTTTTGAGCCTCTAGAACCCTTTCTTCCTTTTGAGGATAATTGAGAGGCTTTCCGTTAAGAGGATTTGCAATTAAACCCGTATTTCCTTGCTTGGCAGCTTCCTGGTCGGGGATGATGGCAGGGTGTATGAAGGTGTTGGCTGGGACATCCAAGGCTTGCACACTGAGGGCTACAACAACATCTCCCTGGGCATCGCCTTCTTTGGCAATAAGATAGGTAACGGTCATTCCCTGATGACCCTTTGCCAGAGCGTTGTCTACACTCTTCCTAGTCTCAACACTCTTATCTTTTCAGCCTACGTCATACTTGTCTCCCCTGATGACCGTCCTTTCCTTGAAGATCTTTTCTCCCTTGGATTCTATGACTTGTGTACTTTTTGTCCTCTTCCTCTTCATTGGTCTGCGCTCTGTGATATTGCTGAAGCCTCATGGCCGTTGCTTGAGCTCACAGTTATTGCCATCACTTCTGGAGTCTGAAGCTGTCTGACACTGGTGCTGTGGCTGTCAGAGGTAGAAAAGCCTGGCTTGTCTCTTCTTCCAGGGTCTTTCATTGGTGGAAGCTGACCTGAAGCCAGCAGGCATGGAAGTCTGGCAGATAGAATGTGCAGGCTTCTAGTCCCTAGAAAAACAGGAGAGCACAGAGCAGGGATGGAGTTGAGAAATAATAGATAAATAACTGGCGCCTGCTAGTTTCCTCACCTGACAGTTGGGCCTAGTGATAGCATTTATCTCAAAGGTTTTGTATGAGAATTATGAGTTAATGCCTGCAAATAGCTCATTGCTTGCCTGATCATGAGAGCTACTTAGCAAATACTGTCACCCTTTCCCCCAGGCTAGGGCATGCCTGACTTTTCAGGTGGGCCTCCCTCTGCATGTATCTTTTTCTGCTTTTCCGCCCTTCCACCTACACATGGAGTGGATAAATAAGCCTAAGTTTGACAATTGGAGGAGGTTGCCAACCTTGGCTGCTAAGAGCTCTGTCCAAGTAGTTTCTTCTCTCTTAGGCCCTCTGTCCTGGCTACTGGACCAGTTTCCTCCCTCTCTATCCACCAGTTATTCAGGCTCAGGTGGTCAAATTATCCTCCTGCCAGGTGCCTAGTCCAGGTTGGAGTTTCTTACTGACAGTTGTGCTCCGTGTCATCCTGTTTAAGGCAGCAGTCCCAGCCCCGCTGCCTTATCAGCTGCAGAGGGTCTGATCTCCTATGCCATCCAGAAGGGTCACCTGTCACCCAGGTATCTTCAACCACTTCTCCTGAAAGAAGAGATCTGCCTGGACCCTCAACATTCAGTGACGCCCAGGAAAGGTAAGGCCCTCAGTCCCACCTCACTCTCCTCCTTGTCACCACCCCCAACCACATTTGGGAGCGCTCTTTTCTGCTGGGCTCTCACTGGACTCTTGTACCAAGAACATCTCATACCTATCATAACTTTTTTTTAAAAATAAAATATACTAAGCGGGCATTTTTAAATCCCATTTTACAAAGGTATGGACTGTAGCTCAGCAAGTTTAACATTTCTAAGGCCTCAGAGCCTTAGAGGCAGAATTGTTACTCTTATCTACTAACATCTTAAGTGTCCCTGTTATTTTATTTTAAAAATTTATTTATTTTTTTATTTCAAAATGTTTAGATTACATTACAAATGTTTAGATTACCTATATTGCATTTGTACCACCCAAGTCAGAGCTAAAAGCATGTCCATCCCAGACAGTGCATACTGCACCCAGTAGGTGTGCATTTACCCATCCCCTCCCCCTAGCATAACTTTGAGATCTGGAAAATTCTGAGAGGCACTTTCCTGGCTTCTTCTGTACCCCACTAGAATGATATAGCATGAACTCATTCTTAAAACAAATTTTCACTCAATCAACAAATATTTACTGAATAGCAGACACTCTTATAAGTACTGGGCATTCGGCTATGAGCAAAACAGACGGAAGTCTCCACCTTCAGAAAGCTCACATGTCAGTGAGGAAAGACAGAAAATGAACGAAAGCAACACGTAAGATACACACGATGTTAGAGGGCATGAAGGCTATGGAGAAAAATAAAGCACGGGATGGAGTGGGGAGACTTACACGCATATTTGTGTATACCATGTAAGGACACACGGACACGCATACCTTCCTAAATGCAAAACCAGCCAACCTGCAACATGGCCACAGTGCCGACGAGAACTTGAGTTCACTGATTATGCTGACATCAGAGTGAATATTCTCAAAAGCTGAGTAATAAAAATGAGGCACTATTTTGGAGTGAATAAGCAGTGACTTAAAACTGATAAAATTAACAAGCAGGCCTTTTCTTGGACTTCATGATATTTTTAAATTAGCTTTTAAAAATTATAAATCTCTAAAGTTAATTTCTCGTTTTAGACAGGTACTGTCTTCAATAATGATAATTCCTTAATATTTGCAGAGTTCTTTATAGATTTGGAATTATTTCCAAACCTGTGATCAGCTCAGACAGTCAACTGCTTTCTGCACATTGGCCTTGTTACCTAAACACACACACCTGCGTGTATTGGTAACGTGTGTGTAAACACGCCCATATACTTTGTCTTTGGAAGAAAATGACCATGCATCTGTGCGACCAACAGTCCTTTCCCTTCTGCATATATACTGATTTCTGTAGTTATTAGACCTATAGATTTGTGGTCCAGCCACCTGACCTGGACAATCTCCATCCGGACTTTCCCAAATCCCACAGCCAAGCTTAGGCTGGGATGTGCCCTGGGTGCTGGAGGCTGGGGCGACTGACCCGTGATCCAGCCTGTAGTTGTGAGGTCGTGCACAAGTGGGCAAAGGCAAATTCCCATGTCCTTGGTTTTCCACCTCACTGCAGTTTGCCCCAACATCGTCCCACGATCTGCTTGGGAAGCCAGAGAGACGCACTGCCCTGAAATGAACCTCCCAGCCAAATACGTCATTATCATCCACACCGCTGGGGCAAGCTGCAATGAATCCACAGACTGCCAGGCAATCGTCCGGAATATACAGTCCTTTCACATGGACACATGGGGCTTTTGTGACATTGGATATCAGTAAGTGGGACCCTCTTTTTCTTCAGGGCTGTAGAAAGGAAGGCTGGGGGAGGGAGCTGGTATTTACTGAGCCCTTCCTTTGTGCCAGGTGCTTTACCTAAGGTATCATATTTTATTTTTGCAAGACTCTGGACTGAGTGTCATTCAGAACATAGCTAAGGGTTAGTGACCTCTCTTGGGCATATTCTCCACAAGTGGTTGAGAAGACTCTGAAAAGAAGGCACTAGAAGCAGTAGTGATAAAGCAAGACCGTGATAGCCTTAGGGGAGCCCATGGAAGGGTTGTGCCTTATTATGCCATCTCTTCTAACCAGTCAGAGACAAAGGCCCTGCTCGCCCCTGCATCACTCTGACTCAACTCCAAACTTCCTCTTTCTTGTGGGTATTATTCACCCCATTTTATAGATGAAGAAACTTTTCATCTTTCTTGGCCTCTCTTGTCCCATCTCTACAATAGGGACAACAATACTTTACTGTTTGAAGACAGGGAGTGAGACCAAAATATTCTCTTTTGACGCCTTTAATGCCAAGTCTATAATAAAGAAGCACATTAAACTCATGGAGTAGTAGAAGCTACTTGAAAGATGCCTTGGAATTTTCACAGAAGGGATTTGGGTTACACTATAATAAATTTCAATTATGCATTTGTGACTTAATCACAGCAAATTTTACGAAATCTTACGGGAATTTTCTTTTATAAATGTGTTGTCTGGTCTGTCTCTCTCCTCTTAGCTCTTGCTTTAAAAGCAGCCTTGGCAAATAGGACAGAACTGTTGCTATTTTTTGCAGGATTTTCCTGAATTTTCCCTGATAATAGGGAATTGACTATAAATTTGGAAATTCCAAATGCAAAATGCCAGAAGCTGAGGGACTGTTCATTTTTTCTTTTTTGTACAGCCTTCAGAGACTTGATTTCTGTTCTTTGACTTTTTAAGACCTGTTAGGGCCTTTTCCTCCTACTCCAGCCTCATGAAGTGTCATCTTTAACCCCAATGTGGGCTGTGATCAGGACAAAGCACCACTCACTCATCATTTTCTAACTTTTTAACCAATATTTATTGAACATCTATTGTATGGCTGGTGCTAGGCAAGCTATTCCAACCTAAATAACAAATAGAGAGAGACTCTCCAAAAATAATGAGTTTATTCGGGTGTGTGGGAGAGTGAGGGTATCTGCAAACTCAGGATATGTGGGCTATGGGGACCATAGTGTCAATGGAAACGAAGCTAAACTCTGTAAAATAATTTAAAGAGGTTTATTCTGAGCCAAATTTGAGGACCATGGCTCCGAGCCATGCCTAGGAAGCCTTGAGCAAGTGGACTCACTGTGGTTGGGTTACAGTTTGGTTTTACACATTTCAGGGAGACAGGGGTTATAGGTAAAGTCATAAATCAATAAATGGAAGGCATACATTGGTTTGGTCTGAAAGATGGATCATCTCAAAGTGGGGACTTACAAGTCATAGGTGGGTTCAGGAATTCTTCAGCTGACAATGGGCTGAAAGAGTAAGGCTTTGTCTAAAAGACCAGGAGTTGGTGGAAAGAAATGCTTGAGTTAAATAAGTGTCTTCTATCTTTCATGTGATACTCTACGGGAATCAGGTTGGGAAGGACACCACATTATATTGGGTTAACAAAACCTGTTTAGTGAGATTTTATCCTTTGTAGGGATGACTCACGAGGCCCCCTAAGAAAGAAATTTGGGCAAAAGAAAAAGATCAGAGTTGAGTCCTCAATAGGCATATCCAAGGAGGTTGAGGCAGAGGGAAACTTTTAAAAGCAAAAAGGAGAAGTACACATAATTTGTTGTGAAACAAAGAGGGCATTGCTTACAGGGGCTTATCACGGGAGGCAGCAGTTCACGCCAGTCCGTTAGCCAAGTGTTCTCGTGCATACGGCTAGCTGTCCTGGTGACTCGTGTAGCAAGCTGCAGTTTAGAAAGCCCTTAGCAGAAGTTACTGTTACAGGCCTGTGTCCATAAGAGCCCTCCAGAGAGTCTTCGAGCTGGTTCTCATCGTAGGCGTGAGTGCATCAGGGCTCTCCCTTCTCAGCCTCCCAGATTTATTTATTTATTTTTGTTGTGTGTGTGGGGGGTTGTCACAGTGACTCTATTCTGATTCTGACAACTTTCACAGATAGGAATGAGAGAGAGACAATGAACAAGTAATTAGAATTCAAAGTGTTGAGTGCAGTGATGGAGGAGGAACAGGGCATGCGTAGGGTGAGACTCTAATCAGGACGTCGGGGGCATTGACTGGTGTCAGAGAAGGGCCCCGGGAGGGAGGGGTGTCCTGGTGGGGACATGGGCCAGGAGAGGGGTTAGTCAGGCAAAAGAGGAGGAGTAGAGTTCATGAGGGCCTGGGGTTCAGACAGAGTAGGTATCTTTGAGGAACTGGAAGAAGTTTAACTCAAACCTAAGAAACCTAAGAGAGGCTTTCAGGAGCTACATTTTGAGGGCCTTGGAACTGACCGTGAGAGGCTGACTTTATTTGAAAGGCGACTGGAGACTATTTGGAAGATCATGCCCTATGATGGAATTTGTACTTTTGAAAAATCACTCTGGATGCTATTCCAAGAACGATTGGAAGGAGGCAAAACTCTGGGCAGGGAGCTCTTGCAGTCCTGCAGTGACGTGGAGAGGGCGGTGGCAGGTGGTCCACGGTGCAGAGGAGGAGTTGAAAAGTGTGCAGGAGATGCAGCTGACAGCCCACGGGCATGACTGATGGGGCTGGGAGGGGAGAGCGAGAGGGAGAATTCAGGACAATGCCCAGTTTTCCAGCTGGGGAAACTGCGGAGGAAGATAGGTTTGTTCGCACACGTTGGTTTTTATAGAAAGTAAATTGAAGCTCTGGGAACGGATGGTTGTTCAGGGTGAATATGTTGCGTGAAAAGGGAGAAGGGGCTGGGAGGAGCATTGAGGAAGGAAGGTGGGACAGCAGCAGCAGAGGGGAGGAGAATCAGCAGGGCATGGGCGTGTGGAAGCCCAGGGAAGAGAGCCTTTCAAGAAGAGAGTGGGCAGCAGGCTCAGCGAAGTCCAGAAGTAAAACCAGTGCCCATTGTACTTAGTGTCGGGAGCTCACTGTCGCCTTGGAGGGATCAGATTCAGTGGTGTGCTGGGAAAAAAGGCCATGTTGCAGTGGATCGTGGTGGTTTTCTGGTTTTTGGTTTTTGTCTCTGTGCACATTGGTACCTAAGAGACATCCAGTCAATCTCTGATAATGGATGAAAGAATGAATTAGTGATTAAAGGAGTGAATGAAGCAAATTCTGCTTCCCAGTTTGACTTTCTTCATTTTCCTTTGCTTTCCTTTCCAATCCCAGCTTCCTGGTGGGCGAGGATGGTGGCGTGTATGAAGGCGTTGGCTGGCACATCCAAGGCTCTCACACCTACGGCTACAACGACATTGCCCTGGGAATTGCCTTCATTGGCTACTTCGTAGGTAAGGGTGAGCAAGCCGCACAGGGGTTCCGGGTGAGGAAGCATCATGTGGACTGTCTGGGAAGTGCAGGGAGAAGGCAGCCTGGCAGTGCCTGGCAGTGGCAGTGGCACATTTTCGCTCTAAAGTGGACTTTCAATATAAAAGGAATGTCACTAGGAGCCCCTCCCAGAAAGATCATTGACCCCAAACCCACCCATCCCCATACTCAGCTCCATTTCATGTTATATCCAAGGCAAACATGGAGTCAGGGAGAAAAAAATCTTTTGCAAACTTTGGTGACTTTATGGCTCACTTGGCAAATGCAGCCCCTTCCTTGGTGGCCATGGCAACAACGCTGGGGGGCACTGCGGCCTGAGTGGCAGAGCAGTGGATGATCCCGTGGTGCTGTATCTGCTCTGTCCCTGCTCAGAAGGGGTGTGTGGTGCTGCGGTTTTCCTCCAGAGCCATCCTTAACTTTTTGGAAGAAACTTTGGCACAGAGGAATCAGGTGACCTTGTTTTCTTTTTGTGCCTGATTGCCACAATTTTTGTGAATTTGTTGGCTATGGCGACGGTGGGATGGGGCACAGTGGGGAAAAGAAGGAGACTGGAATCTAGGTGCTTGTCCCTTCCCTAGTCAAGAAACCTTGAGACCCTAATGACTGGTGGGGAAAATGTGTTTTTCAGAAAAGCCTCCAAATGCTGCAGCGCTGGAGGCAGCCCAGGACCTGATCCAGTGTGCCGTGGTCGAGGGGTACCTGACTCCCAACTACCTGCTGGTGGGCCACAGTGATGTGACCAACATCCTGTCCCCTGGGCAGGCTCTGTACAACATCATCAGCACCTGGCCTCATTTCAAACAGTGAGGGAGGCCGTGACTCCTTCCCAGACTGCTCACCCTCCCCTGCTGGATCTCCTGTCCTCACCACCCACCCTGGCTCCACACCTGTGGCCACCAGCCCAGCCTGCCCCCCTCTCTCAGGTTAGGATGACCATGTCCTCTCTTGATAGCATCCTCCAGGGGCCTCCAAGCCCGTGGCTGAGCAAACACAGCCCTCCGAGTCTGAGTCCTGCTGTCCTTGCCCCTCACCTTCCTCCCCAGGCACCCACCTTCTCAGCCAGGTGAGAAGACAGCCCGTCCTTCATACTTCTCTCTCCCCCTGCACGTGCCCTCTGCCTGGTGGCCTCCCCTGTTGTCTGCCTGGCAGCCCCCCACGCCCAGCTCGCTGTCCCTGCCCCTCCTCTCGGCTCACACATGGACTTGCACGTGTTTGGATGCAGCTTATTTAAGGGCTGTGATTGTTTACAGATGTGTCTGTCCTCTCTCCTGGGTGGTGAGTTTCTCCAGGGGAGGAGCTGTGCTTTATTCAACTGTGTCCTTAGGTCCTCAGCAGTGTCTGAATTTAATAGATGCTACAGCTGCTTGTTAAGGAAATGGATGAATAAATTAATGAGTGGCTCCAAGTCCCTGCTCACCTTGCCAATTTGCTCTGTCATTTCCCCTTTGGGGAGCCTTCCTAGACCTCTATCCTGCCAGCATTCTCTCTGTTCTTGTTCTTGTTCCCTCCCAGTTCAAGGCTCAAAGCTGGCTCTGGTTGCTTGTCTATAGTGGATCCTGTGTCCCTGTCCTCCCAGAGCACCCTGAGGACAGGGACTATGGGCTCCTCCAGGGCCAGGCCAAGGCTGTGTCTGCCTGCCCTTGCCTGGCCGGGCCCTGCTGAGTACCCTGCAGTCCTGTCTGCCTGGGCTCTTCCTGCTCAGCGAGAAGCTCCCTCCTTTCAAACAGGAGTGTGACAATGTACTGCGGTTTGCTGGAAGCACACAAGCTGGCTCTTGTTTTCACTGCTTCTGATCTGGAAACAAGGGAAGGAGGGAAATAGAAGGAAGGGGAGGCATAAATAGAAGGAGCCAGAAACATAGGCCATTTTCCTCCTATAAATTTCTTTGGTGTTCACATTGTGTCTTTGCTTTCAAAGTATTTCCACA
Organism: Lepilemur ruficaudatus; assembly: GCA_963574885.1. Lineage (NCBI taxonomy): Eukaryota > Metazoa > Chordata > Mammalia > Primates > Lepilemuridae > Lepilemur > Lepilemur ruficaudatus. The sequence continues at coordinate 89,374 of CAUYRT010028383.1, forward strand.
TCTCTTACAACAAGGCAGCTTTTTATAGCCTCACATTTATGCATCTCTTTGTGCTTTTCAAAGACTGCTCCCCTGATCTCATTGTATTGACTGTGTCCATTTGTCGCTTGCCCCTAGACATCCTGAGCATGTAAGCAGGGGCAAGAATGGTTTGTCCATTGGGTGAAACAGGCCCAGGAAGTCTCAGTACCTCTTGCCGATTTGAAACCGTTTATATTAAAATAACGTTGGTTGAGCGCGGTGGCTCACGCCTGTAATCGTAACACTCTGGGAGGCCGAAGTGGGAGGATCGCTTGAGGTCAGAAGTTCGAGACCAGCCTGAGCAAAAGTGGGACCCCGTCTCTACCTAAACATAGAGAAAATTAGCCAGGTGTGATGGCTCATGCCTGTAATCCCAGCTACTCGGGAGGATGAGGCAGGAGGATTGCTTGAGCCCAGGAGTTTGAGGTTGCTGTGATGCTATGGCACTTGCCCGGGTAAGAGAGTGAGACTTTGTCTCAAAAAAAATAAATAAATAAAATTTTTTTAAAAAAGAAGAAAAAATAGATAAAATAATATAGAGCCACAAGGCATAAACAGTAATCAAAATCTGAATTTTATAAAAAGTATAGATATAGTTTGAAGTTAACCAGCCATCGCTCCCTAACTTCCTTGAGGCTGTCATCGGTTACTGCTTAATGGCACTATCCTCCCCAATAGGCATAAGATTAGCGACTCCTCCTTACTACTACTATAGATAACATTACTGTTGTAAAGCCCGAGACTTGGATTCTAGAGATAACATTGCTGTCTTAAATCCCAAGGACTTGTGGTTATATAGGTAACACTGCTGTTGTAAATCTTAACACCGGTCTTTAAGGTGTTTTTCAAACTTGGCATCCAGGAGACCTGATGCCAGCCAGACCCTGGATAGGCGTGGGAACGGATCCCACGGCCCTGAAACCCCCTACTCAGGAAACCTCCCAACTGAGAAGATAATTTCTGCATCCCAACCTATGAGCTCCTCCCCTGCCAATCAGCAGATCCAATTCCCTAGCCGTTTTTTTGTCTGCCAAATTATCTTTAAAAACCCTTTGTCTCAAATTCTCAGGGAGACGGTGAAAGGAAGGTGGGTCATGCTAGCGAAAAGTGAGCCCTTGGGCCCTCTCTCTCTCTCTCAGGCATCCTTCAGGGGTCTGTTTTCACAACATCTAAAAGGAGCCCAGCAGACAAAAAGGACATGTAAATGTTTTTCTTTTACCATTGCTAGAGCTATTGACTGAAACTGCCTTTTATTTTTTAAATTTATTTTTGGATTCTTTTTGTGCTTTGTTTTTTTTAAATTTTATTTCAGAATATTACAGGGGTACAAACATTTTGGTTACATAAATTGCTTTTGTACCATTTGAGTCAAAGTTATAAGTGTGCCCCTCCCCAAGATAGTGTGCACTGTACCTGTTAGGTATGAATTTACCCATCCCTCTTCCCCCATCCCACTTGCTTGATTTCTGATGAATGTTATTTCCATATGTGCACATAAGTGTTGATCGATTAGTTCCAATTTAATGGTGAATACTTGTGGTGTTTATTTCCCATTCTTGTGATATTTCACTTAGAAGAATGGTCTGCAGTTCCATCCAGGATAATACAAGAGGTATTAGTTCACCATTTTTTATGGCTGAGTAGTACTCCACGGTATACATATATCACATTTTATTAATCCACTCATGTATTGATGGGCACTTGGGTTGATTCCACATCTTTGCAATTGTGAATTGTGCGGCTACAAACACTCGAGTGTAGGTGTATTTTTTACAGAATGTTTTTTTCCCATTGAGTAAATACCCAGTAGTGGGATTTTTGGAGAATCTGTTTTATTTTAGTCTTGAGGGGTTTCTGAAAAGCTCCCGGACAGACAAGATCTTGGATAGCCATTTCTGCTATCAGCCTACCACTAAGAAAAGGAATGGATACCGCTGTTTCACACAGCTCTTCTGTTAATCTGCCTGTGGCTAAGAAGAAGAGAAGGAGTGGAATGACAGTTCACAGCACCCTGTTTATTTGACTACAGCCATAAATCATCTTTCACCCCCTTTTTTTACAATTCCTAAATAAAAGTTTTGAGCAACCAGTTTTCTGGGCCAACACACTCTTCCTCATTCGTGTTGGCTCTTTTTCCACCTACAGAAAAGTAAATAAATTTCTTTCTATCCTAATCTTTGTCTGGAGAAATCTTCTCAAAACCTGCGTGCATTATTAGCTCACACCCTAATGGATGGATTTGAGAAACGACTCTCATCTCCTCACCTGGCACTTTGTGAAATAAAAACTCCTCCTCCCCTGTGACACCTGCTGTCTCAGTATATTGACCTTCACTGGGCAGTGGGCAAGGGACCTGGCTAGGCTGTGACAGACAACCAGAGCAGGGTGGTTCCAGGAGAGGAACTGGAATGGGAAGTTTTTCTGCCAACCCAGTCCTCCTGTGTGGACGGAGGTGGGTCTACAGACTTCCCAGGGGAACCTTCCCCAGCAGGGGTGACTTTGGCACCCCATCAGGCAGGAGGTAGCAAAGGGGTAGACAGAGATGCTGAGAAATGGTCTCATGAAAAAGTGTCCTTCTGATTTCTTAGCTTTTCTTACAGTCCTCCGAAGCAGGGTGCCTCTTCCCTTTGATTTAAACACCATCCCCATGCTTCAGGGACTCATTGGCTACCCACCTCCCACCCCATGTAGGCTTTGCAGGGGCCTGTGGACTCCATCGACACTCATGGAGACCTCCTCAAAACAGTACTGCATGGTCTGGATTATTGTTTTCTCCAACTTACCTACTTCTATTGATCTTAAACATACCATCTAAGTAAAATCAGAGCACTCAGCTGGTGAATGCTCTTTCAGGGCAAATTCCAAGGCAGCTTATTCCACACAGTTCACTTCTTCTGTGTCCTTTTATAGAGAAATTCTTTGCAGCCCTTCTTAATCACTTAAAGTGAGGCTATTATACTAACACCTACCTTGGAGGATTGTTGTGAGGATTGAATGAATGAATATGTGTAAGGGTACTACCGGTGCTTGACATGCGATTGTTCCGTTGAAGTCAGTTGGGGTATAGTAATCATCATTGCTACTCTTACTGTGATCGTTGGTGTCTATTACTCCCGTTGGACTACGGCAGGAAGGACGAGCTTTGGTGAGCACCAACCTCAGTGCCTAGGGAGATCAGGTGCAGGCTGCCCCAACCTTGCGATGGGCAGGTGGGAGGCAGGCACGCCTGCAGGTCGGGTGGAAGACTTGAGGAACTCATGGTGGAGGAGGGGGTCGCATCTCCTCAGGCCCTGGCCTGTCAGGGTAGGAGGGGTTCTGGGGTTCATCCACTCAGTTGTTTTCCACAATTCTAAGCTGGCAAAAAAAGACTCCAGAGTTTTCTTTGATTCCAGAATAGTGAATACCAATTTGTTTAATGCCCCCTATTTTACAGAAAACTGAACTCAAAGGGAGCAGAGGACCTGTTCAAGTTCACTCAATGAGTTAAATAAAAGAAAGAACACTCAGATTCTGAGGCATGGTGTAGTTCTTTTCATGCCTCTGGTCAAAGTCATGTTATGGCCTCTCCTTTTTAACGGAGTAAACTGAAAACGTCCTAGCATGCCTTTTGGGGCTTCTGCAACCTCTCTCCAGCCTGCTCTTTCCCACAGAATAAGCCCGTGTGGCAACTTACAGTCTCATCCCCAACTCTTCCCTCCCTCCATCTCCACCACTCCAATTCCACCCGGTTTTCAAGATGCTTTCCGAAGGCTAGCTCTTCCAGAAGGCTTCCTGCTTCTCCAGGCCAGAAACGACGTCTCCATGCCCAGTGCGTGGACCTGGCCCAGGCTTCTCTGTGGCTCAGGGCTGCCCGCTTGGCCCACTGGCTCCCTCAGGGCTGCGCTGGCTCCTCCTCCAGGGCCAGCACAGGGCCTCGCACACTGTTGGGGCCACCAGAGCTCTGTGGGATGAAGGGCAGGGCAGAGTGAGTGGAGGATTTGGTGTCAGCCGGGAGCGTGGCAGCTTCTCCCTGAGCTGGTCTTGGACGCTGTCACCGAGTGGAAAATCCCAGCGTCTCCCCGCTGCCCTCGGACCCGCCCACAGCCGCCACTGGGCAGATTCCTTACAGGTGATTCCCTCTTGATTCCGGGCCATCTGCCCTCCCCACCCTCTGGCGGTGTCCCCATCAGTGCTGGCATTTGGGGGAAGCCATGCTGCAGCCTCTAGGACCAGTGTGCCCCTCCTACCCCCGTGGAGGCTCCTGTGACCCCTCGTTGTGGTGTGACCCCACCCCCCTGACCCAGCAGGCCCACTCGGGAAAACTCTTCTCCCTGAGGTTCTCGCCTGTCCCTCCTCTTGCTTGCTGGGCTCTTCTCTAGTCTCCTGGGCTTGTTTCTTTCCACACATCTTGTAGCCTCTGTCCCTGTCTCCCTCCTGCTTGCTGTCTCCGTCTCTGACTCTCTCTTTCGTTCCTTCTCTGGAGCTGCCTCCCTCTCTACTTCTCCGTGTCCACACTTTCTGCCTCTGTCAGCCCTTCTGCTCCTGTCGGTCCCTGTCCTTGTTCTTTCTCTTTCACCCTCACCAACATCTAGAGTACGGTAGGGTGAAAGAATTAATGGGGAAAGGGGGCGGGGGCAGGCCTTAGCGCTGCAGAGGCCCACACATCATCTCCACGCCCTGCCCCAGGGCTGCCAGGAGCTGGGGAGTGGGAGGAGAGGGGCAGAAGGCCAGGGTGGGGTGGCTCTGGGGAAGGTACGTGAGTTTTAGAGCTGGAGAGAGCACACCCAGGGGTGTTTCTGGCCCAGCAGGTTCTGCCAGGCAGGGCTGACCCAGGGCAGGGCCTTAATGAGAGCTTAGCTCTGGAAGAGGGAAGGTGTCATTAGGTGGGAGGACTGTGGGCGGGGGTGGAGCTCCTAGGATGGAGGTGTGGCAGGAAGTTCTTGGGGAACTTTCCACAGGAGGCTGGAGTGAGAGGCGTCTCCCCTTGGGTCGGGAGCTGGGGTCCTTCTTAGAGTGGCTGAGAGCCCTCTGGTACCCAAGACAGATGCCGCTGCCTGCATGGTGGGCAGCTGGGGAATTTCCTCCTTACCTCCAGTGCTTAGCTCTGTGCTACTTCTTCTAAGAGTCTGGCTCTAGAAGCTCCCAAGTTAGGATTCTTACATTCTGTTCTTTCTCACTCTGTTCATTTGTAGTTACTTGTGTGTTTCTCTCTCTCAGGGTGTGTATGCATGCTGTAATCATCTGATTTTCCCACTAGATTATAAGCTGTGTGAGAGCAGGGACCATGCTTACCTCACTCATGCTGTGTACCTGATCCTGGTACCTAGCAGGTGCTCAGTTAACATTTCAGACACGCTGAATCCTCGGGTCTGGGGAACATGCGCTGTGATTGGCTACTGGCAAGTCCTGGAGCAGGTGGCAAGTGCAGTTGGTTTGTCTGGGTCTGTCCCCACTCAGCTCCCACTGGGGTGGTGGTGGTGGGGAGGGGCCCAGAGTGTGAAGACGAAGGGATCAGAAGGAAACCGACTTGGGATCAAACCAGGTTACAGCAGACATACAGAGCAGATACCTATAAGTGGACAATTGAGAGGGCTGAGGGCCTGATAACATTTGATCGTCCTTTCTGCGTGCGGACCCTGTGCTAGGCACGTGATATAGATGATTTCATTTAATCCCCAAGGCAACTCTGGAGGGCAGGAACTGTCATTCCTATTTGAAAATTGAGGAAACTGAGGCTTGGCTTGGAGAGATTAAATCACTTCCTTAAGGTCGCATAGCTAGACATGTCAGTGCTGACCTGGGCTTCTGTTCCTTCGTCCACACCATGCTGGCTGTCCTCCAGGTTGCTCGCATTTCCTTTTATAGTTGGTGACCAAAGGTGGACGAAATACCAGAGCTCTGCTGACTCAGACAGAGTTCACGGGAGCAATTGCTTTCCTTGATCCAATAATATTCTTCAATTAATACACGTAAACCCCCTCTGTAAATGGTGTAAGTGGTGCATTGTGTAAGAACACTAGCTATAGCAATGCAGCCCGAGGTTGCCTCACCTATCTGGCCGCCACATCACACCGTCAGCCCCACTCCTTCATGGCAGTTGTTAACCCACCTCTCACACCTTCATGCCTCACCAGGCCTGTTTTTCAACCTAACTGCAGGACTCTGGTTTGTCTTGATTTAGTGTCATATTATGAACAGTGATGTTTCCTTCAGTTCAAATCTGTTGAAATCTTGTTGAATCTTGATCTTGTCATCCTCTATGAGTCATGGCTCACTTCTTTATTGTCAGCATTTTTATTCAAATCCTTCATTATCACCCATCTCCCAAACATCCACATGTATTGGGCAACGAGTGCCGGGCACTTTTGTGAAGATCGACCCATGTGACCCTCACAAGAACCCAGCGAGGAGGGCACTGCTACCCCCATTTTACAAATGAGTCACAGACTCAGCTGAGGTTGAGTGCCTGTCTCCCTTCACTACTGTTGCCTTGTGCAGGTTTTGCTGCCTCCAGGCTGGCAGCAATCCATCAGCTCCACGTCTCTGCTTCTGTGCCTTGCGCCAACCACAAGGGCACTGAGAGGCACTATCTATGGTCCAATCCCCATAATTCTGTGATTGCTGGAGGGACAGAGGAATTGTGGC